>JBBPBX010008182.1:0-42960 GCA_038048925.1 Garcialebias charrua | reverse complement strand
ATATATATATGTATATATATACATATACACACACACACATACATATATACATATTCAGATATTTAAAGGAAGAAGTGGATGTATACAGACAGAAATAGAAAACAGGTTGGTTTGTTGCTCTTTTTCTGTTTCAGCTCCTCCAAACCCAGAAGGGCTCAGACCATTAGCACAAAATGAGACCAGCATCACTCTGAAGTGGAACAAAGTGAACATCAACGTCAGCTTTGTTCTCCAGTTTAACAACACAGAGACAAACATCAGTTCACCAACTGGAAACGAAGCAGTAACTCACACAGTCTCACCTCTCACTGCTGCAACTAAATACACCTTCATCCTCTTCTCTGTGTTTGAGAACGTCAGAAGCAGTGGAGTCAACATCACTGCAGCTACTGGTAATATATTCTAAATACATATTTATTCTGACTACATTATGCAGTTATTTAAAACAAGCAATACTTGATGGTTATTCACTCATGGGTTTTTGTTTTCTTGTTCAGAGAAATAGAAATGAAACAAGTGACATCTATGTTTGTTTTATAATTCTGTAATCATGACATTCAAGATTAATTATAACATTATTTTTCCATGCAAACAAACACCGTCTTGCCAAAATCATCAATCAACAAAAGGGCCGAGTAAGTATCTGTTACATTGCAGTTGTTTTCTGATTTTCTATTATTTTCGGTCTAACATGTAGTAGTAGTAGTAGTAGTAGTAGTTTCTTTATTTCAGACACAATACAAGATCCATATATGTATATAAAAAGAGTAAAACATAAAAAAGATTAAAAAGCTTTCCTATAAAAAAATAAAATAAGAATAAAAGACTAAAAAGCTTTCCTATAGAGGCTCATCCGCCAATGAGTCCCCAAAATAGAAAAATATCTCACAGAGCTTAGTCCAGGGTTGGTCAGTGTAGTGATGATGCAGTTTTCAGATACAGACAATCTACACATGCATCTATACATGAGGTTACGCAGCACCGCTTGGCAGGTAGGCACACCTGCATCTGCAAACATTTTGCTTGCACTGCTCCATCGAGGTACCCTCAGCATCATTCGAAGGCCATCATTATATGCCACAGTTAGTCTATACATGCTGCTCTTTTTATAACGTCTCCACAGGTGAGCGGTGTACAAAGGAGTGCAGTAGGCCTTAAAGAGTTGGATCTTAACAGATGATGAGCACATTCCAAACCTACGGATCAGCGTGTTAGCTTGACCATAGAGCATACGGCATTGTCTGTAAATGTCTCTATCATCTGACAGGTCTGCAGTCAAATAGTGCCCCAAATATTTATATTCATCACTGACATCCAGCCTGTTGCCCGACAGAAAGAAGTCAGGGAACATCAACTTGGAGTCTTCTCTGCTCCGCACAATCATGATGTTGCTTTTCTTCGCATTATATTTTATATCAAAGTCACTTCCATAGTCAGAGCACACCTGCAGCAGTTCTTGTAAGCCAGCAGAATAGGGACAGAAGATTACTAAATCATCGGCATACATAAGATGGTTGATGACCTTATTTCCCACCCTACAACCTGTTCCACAGTCATTTAAAAGCTTTGACAGGTCATCCATGTAAACATTGAACAGAAAGGGAGACAGGATGCTACCCTGTCTCACACCGTTTGAGACACCGAAGGGGTCCGATACAGAGTTTCCCCATTTAACATACATTTGTTGGTTTGCATACCAAAAAACAAGAATCCTCAGCAAACATTTGGGGACACCCCTCTTATATAATTTGTAAAACAGCTTTTCATGATTTACATAATCAAAAGCCTTTGAGGCATCAATAAAACACATAAAAATGGAGGTGTGGTGTCTGTTGTATAAATCTAAAATTTCTTTTAAAGCAAAGATGCACAAGTCTGTTCCATGTTTACGTTTAAACCCAAACTGATTGTCAGAGGTCAGCAGAAATCCTTCCAGTTTGTTCAAAATAGCCCTCTCCAGCACCTTAGATAAGGTGCTGGCCAGGGCTATAGGCCTGCAATTATCATGTTATATATATCACATATCATAATAATCATGTGTTTCTACTCGTTTATGTTTTAAACTAAAACTTTGATGCAATTCTTAACGTCCATATAAAAGCAATTCATTACTTTGTTAAACAATAAAAATAATAAATAACAAATATCCATGTTTTGTACTTTGTAATATATTTATATCCAGTATAAAATAATATATATTTTTGGCTTCTAACACTGTTCTTCACAACTGCAATAATAACGTTCTTATTAACTGATATTAATATAAATATAGTTTCAATTTTTATTTTTTATTTTAGATAATAGTTGAGTGTGTATTTATAGGCATTTCCCTTACATCTTTCCGCAATATAATATTTTTAATTTAAACATGTCTTTATTTGGGTCAACAGGTCATATTGTTCTTTTGAAAATGAGATTACGGTCTTCAACTAAGCTGACCAAAGAAATTTTAGAGAATGCGGTGACGGAGGTGAGACAGATTTATGTTTTCTGTATAATTGTCATGTTGTCTGCGTATGGTTCTTTTTTTTTTTACTCAGATAAAGTAATACTCACTTTGTGTGACTTGTCTTCATTTCTTTTAAATTCAGTTGGGCAGAACAGTTGGGCTACAACCAGAGATGTATTCTTTTGTCATCACTGAGCCATGAAACCAAAAGAGGAAAAGAAGAATGTATATTTTACGCACTGAAAGCAGAGGTGCCACCAAAAAGGGTTGGGGTGGGCGTGGCATTGACCATACATACAACATGTGCTGCCACCCTCCCTCCACCCCTCAATGTAGCAGGTCGCTTTCGTAAATGAGCCCATGAGGTTCAAAAGATTTACCTGACTAAATAAAGGTTGAACGTGGCAAAAAATCTTATTCTCCTGTAACCATTGTTTTTGTGTGGTAGGACTTTTAATTTCTCCTAACTTTCCTGGATTTCTGGATGAAATAGCTGAAAAATTACCTCTTAAATACTACTATCCCCAAATAAGTACACAAGGTATAAGTAAACAGATCAAAATGTTATTGGTTCTAAAGCCAACAATTGAGCTGTGGCTCTGCCATTGTCAGCTTGTTACTGTAATTAAAATTACTCAAATATTTTTAAACTGAAAATTGACCTATTGACATGGTTTACAGTCTATGGTGTTAAACTGAGAAGACAATGGATGATTTAATACTGGTTGTTTTAGCTGTTTATAAACAGCAATCTGTTTTATAGTGATTTATTTATTTATTTATTTTATAATTTTAATTTCTTTTTTTTTTTAAATGCAATACAAAAACAATCCCATAAACAATAACATACAAAACATTTTAAAAAATGAAAGGTAATATTAATAATAATAATAATTAATTCAATTTACAACGCACTTTTCATTAATGAAAATCTCAAAGTGCTAGGTAGCAAAAAGAAGAAAAAAATCTTGTTATATCTGCACCTTTTTTCAAACAATCAGTTCAAACAATAATGAAATTCCAGTAATAGAACAAAATGAATAACTCTTTCTAATTTTTCTAACTAATACAATACACATTACACTACTTCATATATTTTTTTTAACAATTCAGTTTTGATAATTTTCTTAAATGTACACATTGACTTAGCATTTTTAACTTCATTCTCCAAACCATTCCATAATCCAATTCCCTGGATTGAGGTAGAACGTCCCTTCAAACTATTTCTGAATTTTGGTTTTACAAATAGCTCTGTCCTCTTAAGATTATAACAACTTTGTCTTTTAACAAAATGCATTTGGATATTTAAGGGTAATGCGTTATCCTGAGCTCTATACATAACTGATAAAATATTATAATCTACCAAATCATGGAACTTCAATAACTTCGGTTGATAAAATAATGTGCTTGATGGATGACAGTAATGTTTTCTAGTGATAATTCTTACATCTCTTTTCTGTAAAACAAAAATAGACTTTGTAATTGTTTTACATGCTTCCCCCCAAACATCAATACAATAAATTAAGTGTGGAACAATGATCGTGTTATACAACAAATACAGAGTTATAAACACAGAGTTATAAATACAATTTATAAGACTGAGCTGAACACAGCAACTCAGACTGAGGAAGTCTTTCGGACGAAAGACGAAACGTTTCTACATTTTTTTGCTTTGTTTTGTTTTATTTTTTGAATGTCCAGAGGACCAGACTTAGCTTTTTTAGATTTTTCTACCTGGATTATTGAGCATGCATCAGAACAAATACAGAGCTTTATCATTTAATAAGTCTCTGACTTTGTACAGTACTGCAATGGATTTAGCTATTTTTATTCTTACAGAATTTATGTGTTGTTTCTATGTCAGTTAGTCATCAATGATAACACCCAAAAACAGTTATGCACCATAACTCATGTTCCCTGAAGGAAGGGAACGAGGTGCAACATATGACTATGGGAACATACTTCATTCACGCCCTTGAAATGCTCAGTAAAATGCATGCTTGTGAGAACTTCTGCCTTTATACTTTAGGCGTCTTGGCAGGTCTCTGTGGGGGGGCAGCTGCCATGGTGTTCCTGACAACAATGAAATTATTTCTGGGAACCACGGTTTCTGTGGCCACATGGGAGCTATTAATATCAGGGAGAGGGCTCCCCTCCGTACACGTTCCAAAGTCACATGGATTAAAGGGACAGGTGCAAACGCGTAATACAGCACCCTTGCTGGCCAGTCGTGGGCCAGGGCATCCGTCCCCATCGTTGTGTCTGTTTCCTTCAGTGAGAAGTACTGAGCACAGTGCGAGCTGGTTCTGCACGCGAACAGATCGACTGATGGCCGCCCGAATCGTAACCAGACCTGGTCCACGATCCGTGGGTTCAGTCTCCATTCTGAGGTCAGTAGAGGTCCTCTTGAGAGATCGTCTTCCCCGTGGTTTAACTCTCCCGGGATGTGTGTCGCTCTCAGTGATAAAATTCTGGGACCACACCACGTGAGCAGCCTGTGTGTCAGGCCGAGGAGGGCTCAGGACCTCGTCCCTCCCTCCCTGTTGATGTAGGACACAGCTGTCCTGTTGTCCAATTTTATGAGGACGTGCTGTCTTGTGATCAGCCCCTTTTTGTAAAAGAGCTTTATTGACAGATAAACAGCCTTTAATTCCAGTAAGTTGATGTGGAGCTTTGCATCCTGTTTTCCCCAGAGCCCTCGGGCGTTCTGGTTCCTGCAAACTGCTCCCCACACCCCCAACGAAGCGTCTGTCATGATTACCACACAAGACAGGACTCGTCCCAGCTGGATGCCTGCGGTGAATACATAGTTCCCAGACACGCCCCCATACCGGCTTCCGCACCACATCTGAAGGCAGAGAAAGGCAAAATGGCGAACTAGCAGAGCAAATTATACGGACAAAAACACGAGCTACCACAGCTTCACCAAGGAACAACAGCAAAATGGCAGTGGTCGAGTTAAATGAGTTTGAGAAAGAAATCATGGCAGACGAATCAGACAACTTGTCACAAAGTAGTTACTCCGATATCATTAATTATTTAATTACTACAAAGAGCGCACACCGGATTCACAGCACAGAGCTTTACAGCACACCGGCTTCACAGCTTTAAATCCAAAAAAGATGTGTAAACTGTCTCAATCAGATCTAACCAGCTAAAAAAAGGTTTAACTAAAATAACACACAGCCAGCACAAACAGTCCAGGCTGAACACGGACCAGAACCAGCACTTTGAGTGTTACCGTGTTGGAAGTTAGCATGTTGTTAGCATCTGGAGCGGATGGTCCGTCGAGCTCATCGGACGGCTTGGATCCGTCGCGCCGCGGGGGCACGTCCCATGGGACCGACGCGTCGCCCGCACGACTTGGCTCCCGTCCTCCTTCTCCCACTGGGACGGTCTCCGCGCCGGTCCTGGTGGACCGTGCGAGACCGTGAGGAGGCCGCGTTAGCGAGATGCTAAGCTAGCCACAGCATGCAAGACGGTGTCACTAAAATAATGAAAAAAAAAAAAAAAAAACAGCTCTAACACACAGACAGTTGTACTCTAACATTGTTTCACAAAATGATTTATGTAGAATATTTTGTTTACCGGCCAAAAGCACGATCTTCTGAGCAGATCCAAGCAGAGATGGGGCGGTGTGAGTTTCTCCGATGAAATAAATCCTTCACGTTTACTTTTTTTTTGATTAAGTGAAACCTGCGCGTTGCCCAAACGTCTACCCGACTGGAACACCCACTGACACAACACGAAGTAACCATTGCAATTAATTAGAAATTAACAAAAAAAAACCAACGTGAAAAATGGACATACATTAGAACGCGCTCCAAATGCAGCTTTGCCTACCTGTGGGAGGGTCAAAAAGGACAACCCACAGATGTGACGTCACATGGAAACTATGTATACTGAGGGGTCCCTCCAGGGTTCCAGGGCTGACAGACATTCGTGGCTGATCAAAATCATCCCTGCCCGCCTGAGGGGGAGAGGATGTGTTTGTTTGTTTAGCCAAATTTGCAGAGCATGCATTTTCAGCAACGCCTGGGGTACACAGGGAATGGCAGCTGCCAGTAGGCCCAGAAGACGTTGGCAGAATCTGAGGGACACTCCCTGACCCAGCTGAAAGCGTGCCAGGCAGAGGTGTATCGAAGAAACCCGCTCCTCTGAAAGCTGTGCTCTGTATAAAATTGTGTTGATCTGTACGCCCAGAAATACAGTAATCTGTGATGGAGTCAGATCGCTTTTCTGCCGATTTAAAACGAAGCCCAGAGCATCCAGGTGCATCATCACCATGTGTGTGTGCAAGTGAGCTTGTGCTCTGCTGCTGGCGAGAATCAGAATGTCGTCTAAATAATTCAAAATTTGGACCCCCTTACCCCTGAGGGGAGTCAAAGCTGCGTCCAGGCACTTTGTGAAATAGCGTGGAACGGTTTTTAATCCGAAAGGTAAAGCCTTGTATTTGTAAGCTTTCCCTTCTAATGCAAAGCGTAGATATTTTCTGTCTCTTCCAGATGCCCACATGGAAGTAGGCATCTTTCAGATCCACCGTGCATGTGTAGTCTCCTGGTCTCACAGCCTGGAGCACTTGTCTCAGCGTCAGCATTTTGAACCTGTAAGTTGTTATTCTCTTGTTCAAAGCTCTGAGATCCAGTATCGGTCTCAAGGTTCGGTCTCGTTTGGGTACGAGGAAATACTTGCTGAAATGGCCAGTGTTTGTTTCTCGTTTTGGAACAACACGGATCACACCTTTCTGCAGCATTGCTGTTAATTCCTCCCTCAAGACGTGTGCACGTTCTGGGTTCATATCTGACTTTAGCACCCATGTGAACAGTGGCAGCCGCTTGTGGAACTGCAGGCGGAACCTGTGACGTACCGTTGACATGACCCACGTGTTCGGTAGACACGCCCTCCAGGCCTGCGCATGCGCTAAGAGCCTCAGAGGCATGTTTATTGCGAGCTGCCTGCGCCTCGTGGGTGTGGGCGGGGGAGCCTCTGATCCCCCCCCCCCACGCTCGGCCCTGAGCAACTGACCTGCCCGCACGTGGACGCCGTGAAGTCTGCTTGCTCCAGACAGACCCCAGACGTCCCGCTGCGGTTCATTTTCTGACCTGACACCCTGTGCTGCACGAGGGAGGAGGGGTGCTTGCCCTCTCCCCTTATGACTGTTTTCATAAAAATGGGTTGTTGTTGTCCCTGTTTTTTTGTTTTTTTTGTCAAGAATTAGGGCAGTTTGTGCTTCTGGTACTTTATTTTTATGTTTCGAAGAACAAAAATGTGCCTTTATTACACACATGTCAGAAACATTTTGTTTTGAGCACACATGAACGTCACCAGCTTTTCATAGTTTTTTACAAATAAAGTCTGGGATTAAATGTCTCGGTTCCCATACCCCGTGGACGGACGAACCTGCAAAACTGTGGAGTGGGCCCGCTTCGTCAGGTCCACTTCTGCCTCCCGATGCGGTTCGCCGAGGAAGTCCTTGGAGGGACCGCTTGGCGAAGAACAAACCTGTTCCTGCTCCAGGACTGACCGGCCTGAGATCGGGCTGCTGTGGGTCTCTGCCGTTGCTCCCCGTCGTAAGCTGGTCTTTTCTGCGGGGGGGCGGCGTGTGGCTAAGCGGTGTCGCAGCTGCTGGACGGGTCTGTTCCCGCTGATGTCTCTGGGGTGGGGGGGGGGTGGGCGAAGGCCTTTCTTGGCATCCCCTCTGGCAGCGTTTCAGCCTGCTTCCTTGGCTGCTCCAGCCTGCTCTGGATACATTCCAGGGCTCCCCCAAAGAGTCCCGTTGGCTCTATCGGGTGGTGAAGGAAGGGGTAACGTTGACCTTCTGGCAGGTCCGTCAGAGTGAGTCACAGGTGGCGCTGGGCGATGACCACTTCAGCCATGCATCTCCCTTGAGCTATGGCCGTAGTCCCCATCATGCGAAGTACAAAGTCAGTTGCCCTACGGTTCTCCTCCAGGATGTCAGTCACCATTTTTTTGTTTGCAGTTACCTGGAGCTCTTGAAGCTTCTCTGCCAGGTACGCCTGCATCAAGGCCGAAGCGTTCAACGCGCGGGCCGGCCCTGGGCCCGGTAGCATTTTTCAAACTGTGCAGCCGAAGCGCAGCAGGCTTTGCTGGGCAGAGTTGGTTTTGTGCCCAACGTCCTGGGGGCCAGGTGAACCGCCAGCGTGTCCTCCATCTGTGGGACGTTGGCGATTCCTGCTGCCTCCATTCCGACGACGTAGACGAACTGAGAGAGCGGCAGGAGCATGGAGCCCTGGGTTCAGCCCAGGTGCGAGTGAGCTCCGTGAGAAAATCAGGGAAAATCGGCATCCTGTGTCTCATGGCCGACTGCTGCTTCGCGTAGAAGTAGGTGCCCGCCAACATCGTAACCTGTTGGCGAGGTGGGGGCTCTGGCCAGGCGATCTGCAGCATGCCCGCCGCTCTGCGACACAAGTCGAACAAGGCGGGGATGGATGCGTCCGTCTCTGGCAAGACTGCCGTCGGGTTCTGGGGGAATTCTTTATCTTCCCCTTCGTCCTCATTGTCGGCTTCTTTGTCCGAAATCTCCCCGAGGCCGCCAGCAGAGTTTGTCTGCGTTCATCAGGCGTCGTGTGTCAAACTCAGCCGTCTAGTCCCCGACGGGTGCCGTCATGTCCATACTGTCCCCCCATTTGACCTGTCCACTGTCCTCCAGATCAATGTTCTCGAGCTCCGGAGTGGGAGTGAGCGGTCCTGTGAGGTTTAGGTCCCATGTTGGCGTGGTGCCCCCCATGGCCTTGGCTGCAATGTTCACGCGACGCTTGCTCACAGCTTCTGTCATCTGGCTGCAGTGTGGACAGGTGGGTGTCCGTTGCCGAGAGGGAGTAGCCACAGCCTCTGGGGCAGGCCTGGGAGCTCGGGCAGGCCCGGGAGCTCAGGCTCGCTGGCCTGTTGGTTCTTTTAGCATTTTTTGCTTTTCGCTTCCCTTTCTCAGGCGCCATGGCTGAGAAATTCGAGCTTGTTAGCTGTTTGCTAATGTTGTCCGAAGACGTCTCCTCCGTCGCGTCGCTTTCGCTGGCTATCCCGCTACTTGTTAGTGGGGTAGCGGTGTGACGCAGTTAGCACCGTCGAGCAAAGCCGTCTGTGATGAGAGAAGAAAAAAACTCGAGGTTAAACAAAAGACGCTGGACTAGCTTTCTCTAGCCCAGCTACACGCAGGAATTTTCTCTGTGCGCTCAGAGTAGGGAGCGAGCTCACCTCAGATAAAGCGAAGTAGCTACAGAGAAGTCCCTTAAAGTTCAGGTTTTAAGCGAGGTGAAGGGCAAAAAGAGAAAGTGAGATGGGCGCACGCATCTTTATGCCAAGAGGGCGGGGCCTCTGTGGTGACGCTGACGCCCACCTGCCGTAAAGGCGTGATTGTATTACTTAAGGTAACCGCTCGGGGCGCAATTCCCATAGTCATATGTTGCACTGAGTGGACTGACTGATAAGGGAACTGATACTACAATGTGCGCTCTCAGGCAGGCCATCATTACCTGCAGCATCCCCTCAGTGTGGAGCAAACTTTGTAAAAAGGCCTTTTCCTACATAGCTCCTGCAACTTGGAACACCTTGCAACAGGAACTGAAGTTATCCACCTTAACTTCTTTATGGGGTTTCAAACAGCTGGTAATGTCAGTAGAAAAATTAAAGAAAATATGGTCTTGTTTTTAGTATTTCACCCTGATTTATTGTTTTGTACACCACTCTTATTTTAACTGCATTTTTTTGTAATCATTGTCTACTGTTTTGTTTTCTGTACTTTATATGTTCTTTCTGGACCAGGTCCCTCTCGCAAATGAGTCCCTGTGGCTCATTGAGGCTAGCCTGTATAAATAAAGGTTTCAATGAATGATACTTTTTGGCTTTTTAAGTTTTTCCTCGATCAGCCATGTCATGCTTTATCAAATGCAAACCACAGAAACTGATTACCGGTACCCTGTCCTTGAACTTACCAGCTTTGGTAAGATAAAACCCAAGAATGTGGTTTGCCAGGAAATGTCTTGTTTTCAACAGCTAACATGACTAACATTTCTGCACAGCACAGAAAAGCATACATTTCTGTTTATTTTATCGTTAACTTTTATTTAACCAGGCATATCTCACTGAGATCACAGATCTCTTTTGCAAGGGAGGTCTGGGCCTGAAGGGAGCCTAACATGAATGTTGGGATGAAACCACAGAACCCAGAGAAAACCCACACAAGCACGAGAAGAACATGCAAACTCCACACAGAAAAACCCCAGGTCCAACCGATGATTGAACCCAGGACCTTCTTTCTGTGAGGCAACACTGCTAACCACTGATCCGTCGTACTGCTGTCAACTTAAATGTCAAGAACATTTTATTTTTCTTGGCAAATTGTCTCAAAAAATCGTTTTGTTTCAGTCTGAGAAACTTAACAGACGTAAACTTGAAGTCGTTTTCGACCTGTTTAATTTCTCCTTTAATTTTCTGCTTAGAATGTACGGTATTTGTTGCGCAACCATTTTCACAGAAACTTGAACTAGATGTCTGGTTTGATAAACATGAGTTCAGGAGAGATGAGATGATGATTATGATGTGTGTTTTATATTTTATTCTGCAGCTTATTGAATAGAATGGAGAATTAAAGTTTAATTTGTATCCTGCCATCCTATGTGTATGCTAGATGACTGATAAAAATATCATCTATTCATCTTACTTACTCAAAGAAGCCACACTCGAGGACACAAGATGATATTTGAACCGGTTTTATTGCAAGGGCAGACTTTCAGTTACTGACATAATCTGCGCTTTAATGTTGAACTCACGTGCAGGAAGGCAACGGGAGACTCATAAGTAATTATGTTTATTATGTAAGTAAACAAAACGCTGACGGGACAGCAAAAACTTACTTAAAGGACAACACCCACCATGTTTTCAAATTGCATCGCCATTAATATTTATTAGTTTATTTAAAAATAATACAGGAGCGTTTATTTATATTGTAGAGAAATAACGCTAAATGTGTTATTTCATGATTTATAGCAGATTTTAGCAGAAGCTCCGGGAAAAATCTGCTCCTCTCCATATATGGGCATTCACATCACTAAAGTGACGCCTTGGAGTTACAGGCGGAGTTATAATAAGCATTCATCAACTTCCATGACCGCTGCTCTGAGCGAGGAAAAAAAAAGCGAAGCATTTTTAAATATTCCCTAAAGCTGCCTGTTGATTAATCCTGCTGTCGCTCACTGATGTCTATCATATTCTGAGCGAGCATCCACGTAGACATACTAGTTTAATTCGCTTGATCGCGACAAATTCATTAATTTCCGCATCGGCTTTTTATTCTCTCCCCCGTGACCAGACAGGTCGGGAGTACAGAAAGGCAGCCGCGCAGCGGAGCTCTGCGCGCGTGCTCCCCCGTGCTCCCCGCAACAAGGCTGGGACGGAGCAGAGCCCTGAGTCGGCACGAATTCAGAACTTCAACGGTGACCAGCAGAATGAGGAGCCTGAGACGCGCGGCTTGTTCCTCTGGGCAGAGGAGTGAGAGCAGCAACGGTCCGCAGCGGTGTTATAAAATGGATAAAAAATAAAAACAGAGCGCTGGTCCATCTGTACACACAAATGCACCAGGAAATATGCAGTTTTAACTCCCACTCTCATGAACCTCCATGGAAACTCACTCTTGCCTTCTGGGTGGAGACGTAACAAAAGTCACTTGACACTCCGGCACTCTTCAGCGGGTTTCTGGATTCATTCGGGACTGGGTTGTTTTTTTTAGTTTTTTTTTAACCCTTGCCTGGCCCAAATGCAAAAATGAAAATAGACATCATATTAAATTACAATAATTGTCCAATATGGTGAATTGTTACTGTCATGGTGGGTGTTGTCCTTTAAAGGGAAGAGACAGGCAGAGCAGACACAGATGATGAAACCATTGAAGGATAATGCCTGGACACAGAAGTGTTGCAAACTTTATGCAGACACTGATGAGACTGAAATGAGAAACACCTGGGGTGAATGAGATTACAGAAAGGTGCTGCACACAAGGAGGAGGAAACACTGAGGGGTGAATGAAACATGAGGAAACAGGAAAGACAACAAAAACTCAGAAGCTCCACAGTTACAGGTTTACACAGGTGCTTAGACTTTTACATCATGGAGCCCAGTCATGAGAATCTGCACTGGGTTGGGTGAGGTTTGTTTTTATGGTACGTTCCAGTAGACCTGGGAAGTGGTAATTTCCCAGTTCCCAGTGGTAGAATGAAACCGGAACGCCCCCTCTAGTGGTAAACTCCCACTCATATAGTGGGAGAATTTCTTCAGCCCCTAGTTTCGATTTCAAGATGGCGGATACTCACGTCTTTAGTAAGTAAACACCTTAACTTTTAATAAAATAACAGTTCTAAAATGTTGTTGCATGTATTTAATCACACACACAGCTTAAGCGTATGCTTGTGGACACAGAACGCATTAAAAATCTGTGTTTAGTTGCATGGCATGCGGTGTACGGCTGTGTTCCCTTATCAGTCAGTCACTCGGTGCAACATTATTGCTATGGGAAATTTGCGCCCCCCGCGCGATTACCTGAAGGAATACATTCACGCCTTTACGGCAGGGGCGTCAACATCACGCCAGAGACCCCGCCCTCTGGGTACTTAAGACGCGGACACTCATCCTACTTCCTCTTATTGCCCTTCACCTAGCTTAAACCTGAACTTCTCTTCTCTTCGTGGGACTTCTCTGTTGTTTCATCGCTCGACCAGAGGTGAGCTTGCACCATACGCTGAGCATACAGAGAATTTTCCTGCGTATTGCTGGGCTAGCGAAAGCTAGTCTGGCACATTTTTACTTAACCCCAAAGTTTTTTCTCTTCTTCTCTCCGCAGACTGCTTCGCTCGACGGCGCTAACTGCGTCACATCGCTACCCTGCTAATTCGTAGCAGGCTAGCCAGCGAAAGCAACGCGACGGAGGAGACGTCTCGAAAAAGAATTTTGGAAAGACTTGCTTGTTTCCTCTCGGACATGGCTCCAGAGAAAGGAAAGTGAAAGCCAAGATTTCCGAAAAAGGCTAGCAGGACGGCGAGCCCAACCTCGCGCCTGCCCCAGCGACTGTGGTTTTTCCCTCTCGGCGACAGACACCCACGAGGCCTGTCCTGTCTGCCTGGGGATGCTGCACGCAAAAATGGCGCTGGACGCGCCCGACTCCTGCCCACACTGCAGCCAGATGCTGGAGGCGGTGAGGAGGCACCGGGTGGACTTCGTGGCCAAAGCCATGGGCGCTGCTGCGGCGCCAACAGACCCGGACCTCACTGAGGCTCTCACTCCCACGCCGAAGCTCGAGAGCATGGTTTTAGAGGACAGTACTCGAGTCGATTTGGGTGACAGCCCAGATGTGGCGGCTCCCATCAGGGACCCTACAGCCGACTTTGACACTTGAGGCATGATGAACGCGGATGAGATCTTGCTAATAGCCTTAGGTGAATTTTCTGGTGACGAAGCTGACAACGAGTACGATGGGGAGGAATGGGACCTCTCTAACATCCCGGCGCCTGTGCTCCCAGAGACTGACACTTCAATCCCCGCTCTGTTCGACTTGTGCCGCAGAGCGGCGGACGCGTTGCAGATCCCGTGGCCCAAACCTCCACCCCGTCAACGTCACGAGGTTGGCAGGAAATTATTTTTACACAAAGCAGCAATCTACAATGAGGCACAGGATGCCCATCTTCCCAGATTTCCTCACAGAACTGACTCGCACCTGGCCTGAGCCCAGGGCTCCTATGCTGCTCCCACTTTCACAGTTCCTCGACGTGGATGGGATAGAAGCAGCAGGAATAGCCAATGCGCCACAAATGGAGGACACGCTGGCATCTCAGTTGGCCCCCAGGTTTTCTGGAACAAAACCGACTCTGCCCAGTAAATAATAATAATAATAATAATAATAATAATTTTATTTTTAAGCGCCTTTCAGGACACCCAAGGACACTTAACAAACCAATACAGATCAACCATTATCAGTGGCAAATTGAAATATAAAATACAAAAATATTATAAAATGCAAAATAATAAAAATACATTTCCATCCATCCATCCATCCATCCATCCATCCATCCATTTTTGTCCGCTTATCCAGGGTCGGGTCGCGGGGGTAGCAGCCTAAGTAGGGAGGCCCAGACTTCCCTCTCCCCAGCCACTTGAAGCAGCTCCTCTGGGGGAATCCCAAGGCGTTCCCAGGCCAGCCGAGAAACATAGTCCCTCCAACGTGTCCTGGGTCTTCCTCTGGGTCTCCTCCCGGTGGGACATGCCCGGAACACCTCACCAGGGAGGCGTCCAGGAGGCATCCTAACCAGATGCCCGAGCCACCTCAACTGGCTCCTCTCGATGTGGAGAAGCAGCGGCTCTACTCCGAGTCCCTCCCGGATGACTGAGCTTCTCACCCTATCTCTAAGGGAGAGTCCAGACACCCTGCGGAGAAAACTCATTTCAGCCGCTTGTATCCGAGATCTCGTTCTTTCGGTCACAACCCAAAGCTCATGACCATAGATGAGGGTGGGAACGTAGATCGATCGGTAAATTGAGAGCTTTGCCTTTCGACTCAGCTCTCTCTTCACCACGACAGACCGGTACAGCGCCCGCTTCACTGCGGATGCTGCACCTATCCGCCTATCGATCTCACGCTCCAGTTTTCCCTCATTCGTGAACAAGACCCCGAGATACTTAAACTCCTCCACTTGGGGCAGGACCTCCTCCCCGACCCGGAGAGGGCATGCTACCCTTTTCCGGCTCAAGACCATGGCCTCGGATTTGGAGGAACTGATCCTCATCCCGGCCGCATCACACTCGGCTGCAAACCGCTCCAGCGAAAGCTGTAGATCACGATCTGATGAAGCCAATAGGACCACATCATCTGCAAAAAACAGAGAAGCGATTCCAAGGCCACCAAAACGGATCCTCTCAACACCTTGGCTGTGCCTAGAAATTCTGTCCATAAAAATACATTTAGTAAAGTTAATGTTAAGCTAGTCTAAAGAGATGTGTTTTCAGGGCTGTCTTGAACAGAGAAAGGGAGGTGGTGTTTCGAAGGTCTGGCGGTAGAGCGTTCCAGAGGTGAGGGGCAGAGCAGGTGAAGGCCCTGCTCCCCATGGTGGAGAGGCGGGCAGAGGGTACATGGAGATGTAGCGAAGAGGAGGATCTGAGAGAGCGTGATGGGATGGAGATTTGTAGGAGGTCAGATAGATAAGGAGGGGCAAGGTTGTGGATAGATTTGAACGTGAGAAGTAGAATTTTGAAGATGATGCGTGATTTAACCGGGAGCCAGTGGAGCTGCTGCAGGACAGGAGTGATGTGGTTATAGTAGGAGGTTTGAGTGATGACACGGGCAGCTGAGTTCTGGACCATCTGTAACTTGTGGAGAGATTTGTTGGGGAGGCCGTAGAGAAGGGAGTTGCAGTAATCAATACGGGAAGTCACAAGACTGTGCACCAGGATGGCTGTGGAGCGGGGTGTGAGAGAAGGACGGAGACGGTTAATATTACGGAGGTGGAAATAGGCAGACCGAGTAATATTGTTGATGTGTGAAGTGAAGGAAAGAGTGGTGTCGAGGATGACACCGAGGCTCTTGACCTGAGGGGAGGGGGATAGCAGAGAGTTGTTAAGGGGGACGAGAAGATGTTCTGATTTTGAAATAGAGTTTTTGGTACAGATGAGAATTATTTCAGTTTTGTTACTGTTTAGTTGAAGGAAATTGTTAGAAAACCAGTGATTTAGCTCAATGAGACAGTCGGTGAGGATGGATGGTGGGTGGGTGGAGTTAGGTTTTGATGACGAGCTATGTGTCATCAGCATAACAGTGGAAATGGACGCCAAATTTGCGGAAGATGTGACCTAGAGGAAGGAGGTAAATGATGAAGAGGAGGGGTCCGAGGACAGAGCCTTGGGGGACACCCGTGGAGACAGGGGAAGACTGGGAACGGAAGGATTTAAGCTGAATGAATTGAGTGCGGTCAGAGAGATAGGAGTTGAACCAGTCTAACGGGGTACCTGAGATGCCAATGGAGGTTAGTCTGTTGAGGAGGATAGAATGACAGATGGTGTCGAAGGCAGAACTTAGATCAAGAAGAATGAGGATGGACAGAAGACCAGAGTCAGCAGCAAGAAGAAGGTCGTTAGTAATTTTTACTAGAGCTGTTTCGGTGCTATGGTGAGGGCGAAAACCAGTAAAGCCTGTTGAGCCTCAGCTACTCAGCTCGAGAAATGCTACAGGGCTCAGGGCCTCGCGGCGCGCACGATGAATGTGTCCACGATGAACGCGGCCGCAATGATGCAGGCGTACCTGGTTGAAAATCTTCAAGAGCTCCAGGTAACGACAGACAAGCAGGCTGCCACCGAAGTGCTGGAGGAAGCCCGCAGGCAACAGACTTTGTGCTCCGCATAATGGGGATAGTAGCCATCGCACAGGGCAGATGCATGGCTGAGGTGGTCATCGCACAACGTTATCTGTGGATGACTCCAACAGATCTCCCAGAGGGACAACGGATTCCTTTTCTGCACCACTCGATAGAACCGACGGGACTGTTTGGAAAGGCTCTGGACAGGATTCAGACCAGGCTATAACAGAGGCACAAACATGCTAAGGCCCTCTGGAAAGGCATGTCCAGGAGAGCTTTTGCCCCCCCCCCTCCCCCTCCAGGGAGACAGCAGGGAACAGGCTCGTGCAGCCTCAGCACCGCTCAACCACACGTAATCCACCGCAAAAGAGACCGGCAAACGGGGGAGAGCACCGGCAAAGACCCCCACCGGGTCCGCCAAAAGCCAGTCATTCCTGGAGTGGGAACAGGTTCGTTCCTCGCCAGGCGGTCCAACAGAGAACCTCCTCGGCAAATGGGGACACAAGACAGAAGCGTGCCTGATGAAACGGGCCCTCTACTTAGCTTCACAGGCTCGCCCGCCCACGGGGTACAGGAACTGAACCGTACATGTCCAGTGAAGAGTTATAATAATAATAATAATAATGTCTATTCCTGTCATCTGCATATGTTCCCATACACAGACGAAATTCGTCTCTGCATTTAACCCAACCACCTACCAGGTGGTGCAGTGAGCAGCCCGAAAGCGCCCTGGGAGCTGGAGAAATAGGTGTGCACTCATAGACACCCCAAGCTGGGTTGTGGCCGGGGCGCAAACCCGCGACCTTCGGATCCGTAGTCAAAAGCCCTGCCACTAGACCATCTTGGCTCCTATGACACTGTTTGATACTTTTTTACTTACTTTATATGCTCAAGAAGTGTTACTGTTGGATCAGGTATTCCCTACATTTATCCAGTGCAGGTAATACATTTACTACTTCTGGTTGACACGTAACATTACAGATACACTCTGTGAAACAACGTAAGACACTAATTATAAGAGTATATGTATTGGGCGGCCGTGGTGTAGTGGTAATGGCAGTCGTCTCCCGATCGGAAAGTTGGCGGTTCGACTCCCGGGACCCGCACCATGTGTCGTTGTGTCCTTGGGCAAGACACTTAACCCTGAGTTGCTCCCGGTAGGACTGGAAAGCACCTTGCATGGTAGTCTGCCGCCACCGGTTTATGAATGTGTGTAGCATTCAATATATGTGTAGCACTTTGAGATTTTCAGTAATGAAAAGTGCGTTATAAATTGAATTAATTATTATTATTATTATTATTATAACTTTAAGAGAACACAACATGAATTGAATCTTCATACATATTAGAGCTCACATATAGAGACACATTTACATATTAGATTAATGACACACACACAGCTAGGAATCATTAGCGATCAATTAGTGTAGTTGCCCATAGTCTGCTATTTACATTCTACTAACAACACAGCAAACAGCGTTTTTAAACTGCACAAGACAAGGTCAGTGCAGCAACCTTGAACACCATGGTAACGAGCTAGAAGCAGACAGTCTTATCTTGAAACATCCAATTGGAACACGACAAGATGCAAATATCAGAGGAACACACTATCACAGAGTTGAGCACTTTTTGAGGGAACGCCACGGAGGAAGGTTCAGTATTTTGCTCCCTTACAGTATTATATGCATATAAAATGTATTCTATGCCTGCACTCTGATTATTCTGTAACCCATTATGTCTGTCTAATAAATTATTTTTTATACAAGTACTCTCTCTCTCTCTCTCTCTCTCTCCTTTTGAGCACGTCTAAGAGTTTAGGACTCTTCAAATGGTGACCCGACGTTCAGGAGGGGGAGACAGGCGACGGAGCAGCTTCTGGCAGCCTGCAGAGTTTGGCCTCATAGCTGAAGGTAAGACGTGCCTCTTTGGTTAAACCACAAAACGTCTATTTGGCCATAAATAAAATTTTAGTCATCTCTGCATTTGGCCAGGACCTGTCTCGGATAAAGACAGTGACAGTTTGATAAGCTAAATATGTCCGTTCTGGCCATTTCTGACAGCTGGGTTCGGTTTAATCAGACGCTCTGGGCTTCGCCCCGAACCGGAAGTGGGCTCTCGGAACCACTCGGAACCGTTCGGCCGGGTTCGGGCCGAGCCGCGTGTGTGGGGCGCGTGTTCGTTGGTTTTGGTTTCATGTGTGCCGTCTGTACGTCGTTAATATTTTATTACTTACTTTTTGGGGAACAAACGTGTTCGATTCGGGTCGTGGGTAGAACTTTGCGACCGCTTTTTTCATGGGGGCGGATCCATTCCGTTCCGTGAGTAGTGGACCTCGCGGAGGCTTGTTTTATTGGCTCGCTCAGAATAACGTTTCCGAAGACGTTCGATTCCTTGAGTAGCTGGTTGGGCCTTCCAGCTTGTTTCACGTGCGGACGTTCAGGACTCCTGTAGTCCGATGCGTGCGTTCGTGAGTAGCTGGATTTCCCGCAGATTATTTTGAGGTTGCTCGTTACACCGAGGCCCGGTGTGTGGGTTCTCACCGGAAGTCACGTGCGACGTGAAAAACTCATCTCCCAGGTACACGGCGGTGGCGCGCCAGGCGTACTCCTGACGAGGTGTTACTGTCTCAAGGATTCTGGGAATCCTAGCTGCGCTTAACGTCAGCAGGGCCAACTTTGTGCATTGGGAAAGAGACGTGATTAGGCCTTTAGTTGCGACCTGGGAGGTGTAGACTGAATCGATGTGGATTCAGTGAGTCGATGAGGACTCTGAGTCGATAAGGACTCTGTGGCCAACACGCCCCAAATTTGCATTCGGTCCGGGACCGGAAGTGCGTGTTGGCTCTCGTTTTGCTTCATTTTATTAAGTGTTTTGTTGTGTTCGTGCTACGTTGGTTATAAATAAGGGGGAATGTGTTTTGTGAAATTATGTTTCACTGTGCGAGTATAAGTTGTTCTTAATTGTTTGTGTCGACTCAAGAGTGTTCTGTAATTTTTTTGTATTTTTCCTGGCAACCAGGAGTAAAATAGGAAACATAGGGTTAATGTATAGAACAGTATTGATAACTCTTCACACCCATAGGAAGAACCGAATGGAGTTTTAAGAACTTGAATTAGACTTTTAAGTTATATAGGCATATTTATAGGTCACAACGAAAATTATTTGAAAATATTTAACAAAAAACCTTGAATAATCTCTGAGATGGAAAATGATAGATAAAAGTTTAGTCAACAAACCCCACATTATATGGACCATATACAGGTAGTCCCCGATTTACGAGCGAGATCCGTCACAACGAGGCGCTCGTAAACCGGAAATCTCGTAATTTGGAACGGCCGCCATTTCGCTCGTAAATCCGGAAATCCGCTCGTAAATTGGAACGGTTTTCGCTAGCGCACCTAAAAACACTCTATTTTCATCTAAAAACTACTTTTGAGTGCATAAAAATGATCGGAAACGTGTGTTTATATGCTTAACTTGCTAACTGAAGTGAAAAAACACATGAAAACTCAGTATTTTTTTCGTTTTTTCCAAAAATGTGCAGCTCGTAAGTCTGGAACCTCGCAGATCAGAGCGCTCGTAAATCGGGGACTACCTGTAGTTACTTACGGTACAGATAAAAATTAAAGATAAAAACTAGGACAAGCTATCTGAGGATTAAATAATCACTACTGTACCGACAGACATAGGCAGCAGATAATGCAGAAATGATAAAACAAACATTGAGGCGCTGAGGTTAGAACAAAGTTTTATTTAGGTAGTTTGGATAGGAACAAACATAGTCCACCTCCTCAGTAGTTGGTGCTGGTTTCCTGAAACACAAAATAAACATTGCATTAAAACAGTTTACATTCTCCATTTTAACAGGATTAAATAACTTTCTACAGCGTGATTAGATTAGTGGTGCTGTCGCGCAATTAGGAATAAATGTGGGTGAAATGATAAATAGAAATTCAGCTCTGAACGGGACGGCCACAAGACGTGTACAGTTTTCTGACTAAACAAATAAAATATTTGCGGACAGTTCGGAACAAATTGATTAGCGCCGAATAAACCTTTACGGTTTGAGGGATTGATCGAGAAAGCTTTTGGCATAATATCTCAATAATTTTAGGTTATAACACTGAAACAAATGGGAAATTTGGAAATTGCAGTGGGACCTCCCGTTAGCATAGCATAGGCTGTCCGACAGCGGACATTTTATAGCTTTGTAACGGTAGACAGTTCACATCGGATTCGCTTAACAAAGCATACAGAGTGGCGCGTCGTGTAGAGAAACGATATTGACTTTAATTAATCCAAATTTAGTTTTCGTAGATAAACTTAGCAGCTAACAGCAAAGCTAACAAGCCATTAGGTCCGACATGGTTCACGAGGCGTCGTCCTTATAATTTGTGAATAGGCCGTCAGGATGTGGAACCGAATGTATCATACTTGTATTTTCTCATATATAAGAAACAGGGAAATTTGATTACCGATTGGGAAGACATACTTTTGTGAATAACTCCAGTGAATGTACACGTCTTGTGAGCGTTGACCGGAAGGAGGGACGCAAACACACAGTCGTTTCCTGTACAGCCTGAGTATTAGGGGGACCCCTAATGGACGAAAAAAGGTACTGCAGATAGAAGCGTAATAATTTCTAGAGAAACCAAAAACAGGTCGGAGTTACTTTCATTTGAAATTTAATTTAGTCATCCAGTTGGGTTATTCGTTCTGAAACATTTAATAAAAGTAAAAGGATGCAGGTACAGATTTTAATAACTGTTTGGAGTCAGATTATTAAAAGAAGAGAACAGGAGGGGCTGACAACCTCTTAGAAGGCTCAAGGAATTGGCTAATTATCATAGACTGTATACTAGCAAGGTGGTCTTAGAAAACAGTACGTTATATTTTCTGAAATAAAAGTAGGCTACAATATTTTTTGGTTTCAGGTTAAACTGATGATTTCACTTTTAGGTGAATTGATGTTTTGGATCTGTTGTACAGATAGGATTAAAAGATGCCTCTGTCAAAGGATCCACAATAAAGCTTGTTAACAGACGATTACTTTGATCCTGGTCTGTTAATGATTTTACATTTTTCTATTTTTTCACTCTTTTTGAAATAGCCTCATTGGACAGAGTGCGTGAAACGGGAAGAGTAAGTCTGATGGACCCCACCACATTTTTGCAGAACACTTGGTAGTTGAACACAGGCATTAGGGTAGGACTACTGTATATCCAAAACACATGCAGCCCTACTCAAAGAACTTTCGAGGGGCTTATACCAGACCAAATGAAATCAGGGCACTAAACGAAGGTAGCACACTGGACTGTCAACCAAGATAAAGACTGTCCACAAAGACTTTCAGCCAAGCAGAAACAAAGACAAAGATAGTTCATGATGCATGAACTGTCAAAACACGGTCATCAAGCACAAATGGTCAGAACATGCCGTCCGGATTTGAGGGCCTCCGGGACGAGAAAATCAGCTCAGTGACATCACACTGGAGACTGGTACAAGACACGGCTGAATACATTCTCCAAAAGAAAAAGATGAGGAGAACGGGTCCTGAAGTCACCCATTTCAGCAGTCCGGCGAAGGCCGCACCCCATATTGATCTGTGAGGATCTGTCAATGATCTTAGTATCAGGGATCAAAACTACAGTTGCTATGATAGATTTTTAAATGAAACACATATGCACATTTAGGACCTGCCAGCGTGGGCCTCATGATTCTTAGTTAGACTGTACTTATGTGGGACTGACGAGTTACTTTTCTGGTTCCTAACTCTGTGATGAGGCAGGGACGACGATCCCGGCTCCTAACACTGAAATAAGATAACTTTTATAATTTTGTTTTTTGCAGGGTACATGTGTCTCCACAAACATTCATACAATGTTTTGTGGAGCTGAAGAGAGGGTAGCAGTTGTCCTTGGCGGAGTGCATGTTAGGAATCTGATTTGTCACAAGGGATACACTTTGGAAAATGATTATAACATTAAAGACAATGTGATGATATCTTAGAGTACAGTTAGCTATATGGTTTTGAACCCGAATTAGAGGTGGCAATAGGCCGGGCCTTGGGGAAACATTTTTCTGAAATCCTGACAGAGAATGCTAAATTTAAACACTGTTTCCAATTTGACGACCAAATAACTTTTGCGTGCAGACTTCAGGATTGAAACAAGGGAAGAGTGTTGTTTCATAAGGGGAAGAGGTTGACAAAGGTTCCTAAAAATAAAAAATAACTAGGATGATTGAAAGTGGTTCCTAAAAATAACTAGGATGATTGAAATTGGTCCCTAAAAATAACTAGATTGAAAACAACTAGGTTGAAAAATGTTCCTAGAAATAACTAATTAACTAATAGATGGTAAATGCATGTTATTATACAAAGCATAATAAGGATAACTGATAAATTGGCGTTATAAACAAAATCCACTTGCGTCGATATTGAGGCGGCATCGGTCGTGAACGTTTATTTTCTTTCATCAGGGCATGGAGGAAGGAGTATCCGTGCAAGCGTATTTCTAAATAGGAAGACAACTTAGGAAAGGGTTAGTTTGTTAGTTATACAGAGGTTTTAGATTATGAATGAACAAAATAGTCACCCATATAGCAGGAAGCGTCTTAAAGGTTCATTTACGTGAACCACATTGACATTTGTATATGAGCGATTAACAACAATTTTTTTCCCTCTGTGAACTGTGTGTGAAGCAGATCTCTAGGATGGGGGATGCCCCTTGGAAATGTTTCCTGGCCTGCAGGCTCAAACCACTCAGATCTGAAGTGGAACTGATCAGGGGGTGTTTGGAAATATGGTGGTTCTGTAGATTTATACACAATTGACTTGACTGGACGACAGGTGACTTATTGACTCAGGAATAAGGTGTATAGAACCACAGGTGTACAATGTTTTGTGAATTCTGTATTTCCATCGCATGCTATGTTACTTTTATGTGTAATTTCTGCTATAAGCTGAGTGAAAAGGTACAGTATTTTTGTAAGTATGAACCGTCTCAAACTACTCATAATCAAACCTAATGAAGATTAAGCCTCTTCTAAACTCTACTGACATGCATGATTCTTTCTTTGTAATACGATTTAAATTTTATTGCGAGTTTGTTTGTGGCGGAGATAACGTTGCCTCCAACAGGCGGATCTAGGAACTGGGTGAGGATGGAATTTAATTTTATTTGAACAATTTTATTATCACTATTGAATATATTAGCTTACTTCATTGAGCTTAGAGGATAACAAGTATGATTGATTCATCATTGATACATAGATTGTGCTCGTTAGGAGTCAACCGGGCCTTCACCAATCTCTTAGAGGAGTGAAGTGGGTTAAACCAAGAATGCCCTATGTTTAGTCTAACAATTCGAAGCTTGTGGTCTAGAGTTTCTCAACAGATTCCAAAGGAGGCAAGACCAGATGGTCCTGGTCAGTATGAACCAGTACGAGGTCACTGAACGCACATCCCAGACGGTGCGTGGGAATGCCAGGGGATCCACACGGTTCCATCTCAGTGAACGTGCTGCAGCCAAAGAGTCCCACCATCCTCTGAACCCGTTCGAGGCGGCCCTGGTGGAGCATCAGGGCTAAAGTGCTCCCCATTGCATCTGGAGCAGGTTGGGTGCACGTTGAACGAGTGGTGCAGGTTCTTCATCCTTGATCCAGCGGTGCATCTTCATTCCTGAGTTTGGGGTTTTCCTTTCTTCCTTCCTGTGGAGGAAGTGAAACGTGGAAGACACGTCATTCAGTGTTCTGGGCATGCAGTTTCCTGTGGAAGTGATCTGGTCCTGAGAAGGTGATCTGTGTCTTGAGAAAAAGCATCCTGAAATGTCTATGTTGTAGCCTTCTGAGGGAATGGGGCTACAGCGGTCGTGCAGAGTGTCGCAGGTGGAGGTATCCATCACTCTGCGCAGCAAGAGGAGCCAAAGATGGAAGATTATCCATCCTGTTGGGTTGGGGCAGTTTGCTTGCCAGTGGATCGGGGAAATGAACAAAGTACCAGCTGGTTTATTATCTTGAGCAATCTGCAGCCCGAAAAGGGGTGGTGACGTGTCAACATCTCAGCTGCCGTTGAAGGAGGGCGGCATTCAGAAAGATCTGAGAAGAACAAAACTCAGGGTGTTTTTATAAACGGTGTTTTAAATTGTAAAGGTGTTTCTACTCTCTTGAATTCTTAAAAGCATCAGTATTTGGGGTACCGGTAAATCAGTTAAATTTTAAACTGTAAATCTCACATTTAAAGGATCACACATTTAAAATTAGATTTTAGACTTTACCTTTGAGTTTTGAATTAGTGTTACACTTTATACTTTACATTACTAATTACTAATCTTATCTTGGAGTTGATTTAGCTGTCAACTATTTGCTGCTATATTTTAAATTTTTAGTCACATTCAACATTTTTACTACTTTCCTAAGGTTAGAGGTCAAGTTCAGAACACATCAACACATAGTTTTACTTACAGCCAGGTCTAATTTTTAAGGGAGTGGGTTACATTCTTCACTTTCGGGTTTTACCTTTACGGTGGACGGGTTGAAATTTGATTCACATTTTACAATCTTAAGGTTTGAACAATAAAACGTTTGAGGGTTTTTCTCAATTTAAAGGTTTAGGGTTTCAATCTGGTTTCAAAGTTCATTATGAGTATGGTGTGTTGCTAACTTTCCGTTGCAGGTCCAGATCCAGTGATTCCTGTGTAAAAAAAAAAAAGGAGAAAGAAGATTTTGTAAACTTTGAGTGTATTGGGTTGCATTAATGTGTTTGGACTTTTAACAATGATTTTTCTTGCATTTCATTACCGTTTCAGGTTTCCCATTTTTCAACTGCATACTGATTTTGGGGTTCATTCAAATCTGTTCACGACTGTTCATCATGGCTTGTGGGTGTAACAGGATTCTCATAGCAGGGTGGGTGATGGTGAGGCTGATGGCTTCAAACATTCTGCTGTGGTATACCAGGTCATCCTAGTCCGTCATCCATCCGAGGGACATGGTGGATGTTCCCAAGCTTTGAGCGTGGTCTTGTTGTGGTGAATTTTACAGGCTGTTTATAATCTTTACACTTTTGGTTTACTTTTTGCGCTTTGAAGTTGATCCCTGCTTCTACTATTTTGGACTATTCATATTTTCTTAAGCTTTGATGAGTTTTATGCTTTTTGGGTAACTTCAATACATCTTAGGCTCAAGGATGGTTAGGGGCTGAGTCTGCTTTTACTGTCTCAAGGGTGCTTTTACAGCTTTAAGGGTTTGCTTCATTTTTAATTTACTGTTGAGGGGCTTTCAGGTTTAATCTTATTCTTTACTATTTTTGAGGGTTGATTCTTCTTTTTCTTTTGGCTTTTCACCCTTCAATTGCAACGCCTACAGGTCTGAGGATGGGGGTCAATGTAGAGTGACGGGACAGACGGGGGGACCACATGCAGGCCAAGAGAGGGTGGAGGGGTCGCCGGTGTTTTAGTCTGCTCCCGGGGATGGTCGTGTGTTTGCTTGAGGATCTTGATATTGTAGTGTGTTGTAGATTTTTTCGGGTGCTTTAGGTTTTAGCGTTTTTGGAGTCAGATGGAGGTTGGGTTAGGATGTGGTGGTTGTATTTTTTGGATTTTAGTGGTGATTGTTTCTGGTGTCAGATGGGGGTGTTTGTAGCTGTGTTTTATAGGTTTTTAGGTGTTGGAGTTGTGTTGATGTGTGTTGGTGGGTGTTGGTTTGGGGTCTCTTTTGGGGGTTCCGGATGGAGTCCTACAGGTTGTTTTGACCTATCTTCGATTGGTCAAGAGAGGGAATGAAGAGTTATGACACTGTTTGATACTTTTTACTTACTTTATATGCTCAAGAAGTGTTACTGTTGGATCAGGTATTCCCTACATTTATCCAGTGCAAGTAATACATTTACTACTTCTGGTTGACACGTAACATTACAGATACACTCTGTGAAACAACGTAAGACACTAATTATAACTTTAAGAGAACACAACATGAATTGAATCTTCATACATATTAGAGCTCACATATAGAGACACATTTACATATTAGATTAATGACACACACACAGCTAGGAATCATTAGCGATCAATTAGTGTAGTTGCCCACAGTCTGCTATTTACATTCTACTAACAACACAGCAAACAGCGTTTTTAAACTGCACAAGACAAGGTCAGTGCAGCAACCTTGAACACCATGGTAACGAGCTAGAAGCAGACATTCTTATCTTGAAACATCCAATTGGAACACGACAAGATGCAAATATCAGAGGAACACACTATCACAGAGTTGAGCACTTTTTGAGGGAACGCCACGGAGGAAGGTTCAGTATATTGCTCCCTTACAGTATTATGTGCTTATAAAATGTATTCTATGCCTGTACTCTGATTATTCTGTAACCCATTATGTCTGTCTAATAAATTATTTTTTATACAAGTACTCTCTCTCTCTCCTTTTGAGCATGTCTAAAAGTTTAGGACTCTTCACCAGACATTATTTGTAAAAAGGTACAAAACGCTTGTGACTTTGATGTATGCACAAAACATGGTTGTTCTGCAGTGAGTGACATGGAGTCAGAAATGTAGTTGCACAAAACACAAATAAAACCTCAAAGAACAGTTTCACCCTGTTTCTTGACTCAAAAAAACAACAACAACACAGCAACATCAACAACACGGCTCCCCTCTGATACCTATTACTATAAAGGGTGGGGGCTGTCACCCCCCTTCCCTCGCGGCTCATGGGGTACTAGCTCAGATAATAAACCCCAGCAGGTGGCCTCAGGGCTGTCTGCAACAGACAGATCCAGAGGCATCTGCAAACAGGTACACCAGCTCTCACGGGGCCAGGTGAGGGGGGTTGCATCTTCCAACCCCCACCCCGTCGGCAGTGGTGGGATGTAACGAAGTACAAGTACTTCGTTACTGTACTTAAGTACATTTTTCATGTATCTGTACTTTACTTAAGTAGAATTAAACATGGGTACTTTCTACTTTTACTTCACTACATTTTGCATGAAGTATCTGTACTTTCTACTACACTACATTTCTATAATGCGTTGCGTTACAAGTTACATTCACGTCGCATTGCCTTTTTATTTTTTATTTGTCCTAAGGCATTACTAGTAGATGCAGAGTGACATTAAAAAAAAGGAAGAAAAAAAAACCTTGTCCGCCAATCAAATCATCCCGTCACTTGATTCATTGACACACAAGGCAACCAATCAGATGACGATCTTTAGCATGAGCAGCGAAAACAACGGCGCGAAGCACAGCAAAACAATACAAGCGAAAACTTTCTGCGAATTACCTCAGATTTTAAGCCCTTGCTAAAACATGAGTGAGAACCCTGGACCAAGTAAAAAGGCAAAAATGTATCACTTTCATACGGAATGGGAGGTGGACTTTTTTTTCACTCGCCAAACTTCAAAGCGAAAGCCGACACCGCATCGTTCCAGGTGAGTCACGCTGGCTGTTTTGTTTTTTGAATGTCCAGAGGACCAGACTTAGCTTTTTTAGATGTGACATTAGACTAATGTCACATCTAAAAAAGCTGCATGCTTTTATTGATGCTCAGCATTTTTTATAATTATACTTAATTTATAAAGCCCTTTTAAACAACCACAGCTGCAACAAAGTGCAGCTGTGCATAAAACCATTTTAACTAATCATCACCTTTTACTCTTTTAAATAAATTATTTTAACATAATTCATCATTGCTTCTTTCAAGAGCTCCACACCTGAAAATGCCTCATGAGAAACCATAGGCGTAAATCCCGGGGGGGTCGGGGGGGTCCGGATCCCCCCAATCTTGGAGAAGTGTAGATTTGCTTTTAAAAAATGTCCCTGTTTATGGTCCCCCCCCTCCCAATAATGAGATGAAATCTATGCCCTTGTGAGAAACATCTGCATGCTCAAAGCTGTGTTTTGCTGTCACGCGGGCACCTCATGTGGTCCCTACGGGCAACCAGGTGCCCGCGGGCACCACCTTGGTGACCCCTGATTTATTATATGTGTTGTGCAATATTGGTTTATAGTTATGCAAGGTACTTCAACATACATTGTACATAAAAAGAATCCTCAATACATTTGAAGATAATTATGTTTTGCATTTTTGTATTGGGTAGATCATTTTGACTTGGTTGCTTTATAAGTAGCTCGCATGCTGAAAAAGTGTGAGCACCCCTGCTGCAGGTCATCCCTTAAATTCTGATGCACAGAATCACAAGTCCAAGTGTGAACGGTGTCACAGAGTAAACACAATATAAAAACATGCATTATCTGCAGCATTGTTCATTAAAATGGCTCAACACTATTAATGTATTACAGAATATACATACGTATGGACACTTTATTGTAAACCATTGCATTAGGTAATACATTCAGCAAATACTTTTACTTTTAATACTTTAAGTATTTTTAAAAGCAAGTACTTTTCACTTTTACTTAAGTAAAAATATTTATATGGTACTTCTACTTTTACTAGAGTACATTTTTGGCTGTTTATTTGTACTTTTACTTAAGTACAGTGTTCGAGTACTTTCTCCACCACTGCCCGTCGGAACCCACAGGGCCGACAATACACAAATTCAACAAGCCTGCAACACGTCGGCACGCCCCTGGTAACCATGGCAACGTGCCGTTTTGGCCACCAGGTGCTTTTCAGCGGATCTCAGCAATGAGTGACGGGAGGGCCACAACAGAGGCCCACAGGGCCGGGTCAGACTCACATGCTGACAAAAGAGACGGTGATGACGCTGTAGGGTTTGTAAACAAATGATACAAAGCAGGAAATGCACCAGGGCTGATCAGATCCCTCTTTCCCATGCTCGAAGGGGTCTGGACTTAATGTCATCAGCCAGGCTTATAGGTACTCAGCAGAAAAAGGTGTTTCGTGCAGTTTTACATCCTTAAGCCCGAGATACACTGACGCAGACTCCGTATACGCGCGTATACGGACGTATACGCGCGTATACGGAGCCGCTGCTACACTCGGCTTTCGTTCTCGCGTAGATTCTCGTGTTTTCGCTCCAAATTCCGACGTCATTTCCTCCGTATCGTCACTTCCAATCGTCACTTCCGCTAGTTTTTCGCTCCAAATTCTAACGTCATTTCCTCCGTATCGTCACTTCCGCTAGTATTTCAGCGCGAAAAAAATGGCGTCAAGAAGAAGAAGAGAGGAAGAGATTGTTTGCCTGTTATTGTTATTAAAAAAACGTAACAGAAGAAGAAGAAGGTGGTACGTGAGGCCATTAAACGAGACCAGGGATGAAGAAGGCGAGTTTAATACTCTGGTTATGGACATGCAAAGGATGGACAGCGAGAAGCATTTCCAGTATTTCAGAATGAATTCCAGCAAGTTCAATGAGCTAGTTGGGCGGTTAGCACCATTTCTTCTCCATCATGGCAGCCACCGCTCTCCTGTCCTCGCTGCACAGAGAGTGGCTGTCACGCTGCGCATCTTGGCGACTGGTTCCTCTGAACAGAGTGTCGCTGCCAGCTACCGCCTGGGCACATCAACTGTGTCCAGAATAATGTCGGAGGTGAGTCATGGAGTAAACAAAATGATGCTGTGATCTGTATACTGTAGATGTGTATTGTCCAAGTCAGCTGCAGATGAACTACAGTAGTTGTTTATGGAGATATAAATGTATATAAATATTCATTATATACAGTATATATATATATCTAAATCTGTGTATAAATACATATATACTGAATATGTGTCTTTATATAAGAATATATATATATGTTTATGAAAAAAAATATGTACGAATATATATTTATATATACTTATATTTGTACTTCAGGTATGTAAAGCCATTTGGACAGCTCTTCAGCCGGACTTCGTAGCCTTCCCCTCTGGTCTTCAGTGGACAGTGATTGCACGTGATTTCTGGCGAATCTGGGATTTTCCTAACCTTTTAGGTTGGTTAGTTTGTGTACTTTTGTTGATTTATGTCCTTATTAATACTATAAATACCTCAAAACAATGAAATTATTGTTTGTTATCAGGAGCAGTGGATGGTAAACATGTCAGGATTCGTTGCCCTCCGTCATCTGGGAGTGACTACTTTAATTACAAAGGGACCCACTCTCTCGTCCTCCTGGCTGCGTGTGACGCACATTACCGCTTCACGATGGTGGATGTGGGAGCATATGGACGTCAGAGTGATGGCGGCGTCTTCCAGGAGAGTGTGTTTGGGCAACAGCTGATGAACAGTACCCTGGCTCTTCCACCACCTGCTGTACTACCTGGGACCACTGTGGAGAGTCCGCATGTGTTTGTGGGGGATGCAGCGTTTCCACTCCATCAAAATCTTATGCGTCCATATCCTGGTAAGCTTATTAATAAATGATGTGGTTGTTTTGGTGGGATACAGCTGCGCATTTAGAGAGAGAAGAAGGTCTGCATTAATCTTTGGGAACGAGTAATATTACGACTTCTATTATAATTGCTGTTATGACTAAAAATCGATGGTGAAACGTGCTCTGCGACAACTTCATTTTGAACAGGTGAAAAATAAATAAACCGAAATGCATTTATTAATAATTTTGATATTCTTTCATGCACAGGCTCAAATCTGGAGGAAGCGCAACAGGTGTACAACTACCGCCACTGCAGGGCTCGGAGAACAATCGAGAACGCTTTTGGCATCTTGTCATCCAGATGGAGGGTGTTCGGCCGCGCCATGGAATATAATCCAGCCAAAAGTGTCCATGTGGTGAAAGCATGTGTTGCTTTACACAACTGGCTGGCCTACAATGACGATTCCAGGCAGTACATACCCACAAATTACGTTGACACTGACACGCCATCAGGAGACATCGTACCAGGTAATCATGCACAAAGTCACACCGGAACATTTATTTTCTTCCGTAGCTCATCTGAAGAGCAGAATACAACCCACCCACTCTAATGATTTCTTTACTTGTTTCTCATCCGTATAGGAGAATGGAGGCAGGTTGCAGGAAACGATCTGGAGACTCCATTAAGAAGAACTGCCGCCACAAGGAGTGCTGGAAGAACTGCCTATGCAGTGAGGAACAACCTGCGTGACTTCTTCTCATCACCAGATGGTTCAGTGCCCTGGCAACAGGCCACAATAACAAGAGGAAGGCTGAATGTGTGATTGCCTATCAATAAATTGATAACAACATTCATCTGTTCGTCATTTTGTTTGAAGAATAATAAGCTTTTGTATCAAAGTAAATAACTTTTAGATGTAAAAAAAAAGATACATATGGGGAAGTTTTTTTATCTACAGCTTAATTGCAGTAATACAGTCCTGAGTTTTTTGCATAGTGGTATATCAGTGAAAAAAGTATATCTATAAAATAAAGTGAAAGCACTGGCATTGACATTTTAACAGTCTTTAATAACACTTTAAACAAAACTTCTAAAAAACAACAGTTCTATAAAATCAAAATCTTTGAAATACAACTCCTGTAAATTGAACACTTGAAAAAAAACTACACTACTACAAATTGAACTATAAAATGAATACTTCTCAAATACAACACTTCTATAAAACGAACATTTAAAAAAAAAACACCAATTCTATAAAATGAACATTTACTACTTTCAAATGAACACTTGTAAAAAAAACTACACTGCTACAAAATGCACACTTCTAAAATACAACTTCTAAATAATAACTTCCAATAAAAAATTACACTGGCTGCAGATTCAGGGTGTACGTCGGCTCTAATAAAAAATTACAGTGGCTGAAGATGCAGGGTGTACGTCGGCTCATTTGTTAATTCTTGCTCGTTTGTTAATTGTTGCTGATTTACATATCGTTGCCTGAAGTTAAAAAGCAATTCGTGAATGCGAAATCGAACTTCTGGTCTGTCTGCTTCTGGTATGGCTCTGATCTGGTGAGCAATTATCACCCCGAAATGTGTGTCTTCGTCTTCGGCTTCCTTTTCCCGATCAATTGCTTCGAGCCGGTTCGCCAATGCAGCGGTCTCTGTGTCCGCTGTAGCAGCCCATCCCCTCTTCCTTCCCTGCTTCGCTGGTGGTGTGCTGGTGCGAGGTGCAGCTGACCGTCTGGGGGCAGGTGACTGTCTTGGGGCAGGTGGCTGTCTTGGGGCAGGTGGCTGTCTTGGGAAAGGGGACTGTCTTGGGGCAGGTGGTTCATCAGGAAAGTCAGGGGCAGGTGGGGCAGTAAACTCAGTAAACTCACTGGAGCATGCAGGTTCAGTTGGAGCCAGTCTGTTATTGCTGGAGGAACTTGAAGTGGAGGGGAGCTCAGATGAAAACTGTGATGAGCTGTTTTGGTTGGAGCGGTTGTTCATGGTGCTGACAGGAGAAGGAACGTCACAGGCTGGAGAAGGAACACCACTGGAGCCATAGCTGATGTCCTATCATGTACACAATGCAGAGCGATTGAATGTTGATGAAAAAAAATCTTTATTCCAACTTATTTAAGAAGTGTATGATTAATAATTCAATTGTATATTTTTTTAATGAAGTGTGACGATTTTTGGATAATTAATTACATTATTAATTAGCTTATAAATAGAAAATACTTACTGCAGGCACATTGGTCTCTGTGTCTTTGGTTTTGATGAAGTTGTCCAGCCAGGACAGTATCGTTAAGATCGGTGGGTCACCTGGACCGGCCCCATCGCCACTTCTGCCCTTCTTGTTTTTCTTTGCCCGCACAAATCTGTCCCTCATGTATTTCCACCTCTGTTTGCAAAAGACGACGTCCCTTCCCACGGTCGCAGCCACTTCGTCCCATGCATTCCTGGTCATTTGTTGATCTTTGTACTCTCGTAAGGAGGTATCATACAAATTCCTGTGTCTCCTCACCTCTTCACAGACCATCTCATCCATTTTACTTTCATGCGGGAACTGGAGTGTGTCTCACCAACAACAGTCCGATGTGAACACATTTCCAGCCACAACGTTCTGTACCGTTTATTGGTGACACCGTGCATCGCGTATCGCGCACGCGGATCGCGTATGCGTAGTAAAAAAATACCTTTGCGCGTACTTGCCCTGAGGGGCTACGCGGGGCTACGCTGCGTACGGGGCGTACGTACGCTGCGTATTGGCGTATCGTGAATACGCGCGAGTGTATCTCGGGCTTTATGCTGAAACTAACTTTTCATCTTGCATGGACAGCAGGCCATGCACAAGTAATGAACCTGCAACATGTGACAGTGCTCGTTGCACTGAATCAGCTCTGCTTTTAAATGGCATCCCCTCACCAGGGGAGACACAGCTCCCTAGAGTTTTACCAAGCTCCAGAGTAATGGTTGGTCCGGAGGCTTGTGAACCAGACCCGGCCATGGAACAGACTGGAATCAGGAGGTCTGATCGCATACAATCCCTGCACTCCCTCTGTGCTGTGTCTCTCCCTAAAAGGAGAAAAAGCAAACATTCTGGCCCACTTTTATCCAACAGGGACAACGCGTTGCTCCTGTCCCCCAGCACTCCCGGTCCGGGTGGTGTGGGAACACATTTGCAGGAAGGTCCCCGCCTTAATATAATTGACCCTCAAGGGGTCACGGGGCCCAGGGCCCTTGGAGGTGGGCTTACTCCAGGAACGTTGGCATCAGCTCCTCTTCAGGGACCTGCTGCATCGCCAACAAGAACAGCCTCTCTGCTTACGCCCAGGACTGTGGCAACCTACAGCTTGGCTGCTGAAAGGAACAAACTGATGGCCTCAGGCCTCCCCAGCAATGTGGTAAATACCATACAAGGGGCAAGAGCTGTGTCAACACAGACTCTCTATGCTCGTAAATGGTGTGTTTTTGAAGCTTGGTGCATGGAAAGGAATATTGTTTCTTATTCCTGTGACCTGGTCCAGCTTCTTACCTTTCTACAGGACTTGCTGGAGAAAGGCCGCTCCTTTTCTACAATTAAGGTGTTTCTGTCAGCCATCTCAGCATGCCATGAGGGCTGGGGGCAAGACGCCCGGCGCACACCCTCTCATGATAAGTTCATGAAGGGCGTACTAGGGAAGAGAGCCCCCAGCAGGACCTTGACCCCTGAGTCGAATCTCCAATTAGTCCTGAGTGCTCTCTGTAAGCCCCCATTTGAACCATTAAGTGATATTAAGATAGATTTGTTATCTCATAAGACCGCTTTGCTCCTGGCTCTTTGCTTGGCAAAACATGTAGGTGACCTCCATGCTCTGTCTGTGCACCCAATGTGTACCAGGTTTGCCCCGGACGGGTCAAAGGTCACCCTAAGGCCTAACCCTCCATATGTCCAAAAGGTCCTGACTCTGAATCCCAGAAGTTTGGATTTTGAACTCTTTTCATTTCCTCCTGCTCCTGTCCTCACTCAGGAACAAAAAAGCTGAGGGCACTCTGCCCTGTTAGGGCTTTAAGTGCTTATATTGAGAAAACAGCTGATTGGAGGAAAACAAACCAACTGTTTGTGTGTTTTGCATCCCAGCTACTGGCAGGCCCTGTCAAAGCAACGCCTCTCACATTGGGTGACTGAGGCCATTAAGAGGGCGTACAGTAGCAAAGGTCAACAGGTGCCCTCTGGGGTACGTGCCCACTCTACTCGAGGCTTGGCCACCTCGTGGTCACTGTTCAAGGGTGTGCCAGTTGCAGACATCTGTGGCTGCGAACTGGAGCTCAACGAACACGTTTGCAAAACATTACAGTTTGGACGTTACTGCGTGTGACGTCACTCAGGCTGTCCTCTCTAACACATAGTAGAGAGCGGCTGAGAGATGCCTAATGTATAAAGGTAGATGTTCACACAAGCATGCATTTTACTGAGCATTTCAAGGGCGTGAATGAATTACGTTTCCACAGGAATATTGTTGCACCGAGTGACTGACTGATAAGGGAACTGAAAGTTATGCACCATAACTCATGTTCCCTGAAGGAAGGGAACGAGGTGCAACACAGTTGGCCCTTTTCAATGCTGAAGCTCGGTGAAGTGCATTTTGGAGGAAGTAGGATGGGCGTCCGCGTCTTAAGTACCCAGAGGGCGGGGTCTCTGGGGTGACGCTGACGCCCCTGCCGTAAAGGCGTGAATGTATTCCTTCAGGTAATTGCGCGGGGGCGCAATTTCCCATATCAATAGTGTTGCACCTCGTTCCCTTCCTTCAGGGAACATGAGTTATGGTGCATAACTTTCAGTTTTTGTCGTCGTTTGTATTACAACAGTCTTGTAGGACAGCGGCAGTGACTTTCGTTTGCCACATTTTATTTAGCACATTAAAAAAGTAAGTTTTCATAATAAATTTTATTTTAAATATATATTTAAATATTGTTGTTTTTTTACCTTCATTGTATTTGACACTGTGGCTTATTTTGTTATGCAACCCAGAACTAAACACGTTGTTTGTTGAATTGACTATAAATTAGCACTAAACTGTGGTAAAAAAAATTATTTGGTTTCCAAAGATCCGTGTTTAGAAACATTCTATAACCCTGCATGATATATATTTGTTAGGACGTGTATATTTGTGTAAGCTATGTGTGAGCTAATCCAACCTGGGCACAGCACAGCTGGTGCGATTTAGGAGAAATAATGTATGCAAACCAAACCAATTGTAACGAATTTAACAATATTGTGTATCCGTTAAAATGTTTTTTTCATAGAACTGTGATGACTCTCAAGCAACCAGCAGCCACGCAAAGAGTCCCATCCGTGTGAATGACAGTTTCAATAAAGAACAGACACTGTTTTTCATTGAACACAAGCATGAGCATGTAACAAACAATGGTGACCTTCCAAGAAACCTGTCCGAGCTAAATGCCACTCCATTTGAAATGCCAGACTCAGACGCAGAAAACTTACAGCCAAAAACTCTGTCGCCACAAGGAACATCCACGACTCGCAAGTGAAGAAGGTCTAGTGAGGTGTTGGAGTTCCTCCGCCAGTCAGAGGAAAACAGCCAACGGCAACATCAGGACACCATCCATCCATCCATCCATCCATCCATCTTCTTCCGCTTATCCGGGGTCGGGTCGCGGGGGTAGCAGCCTAAGTAGGGAGGCCCAGACTTCCCTCTCCCCAGCCACTTGGAGCAGCTCCTCCGGGGGAATCCCAAGGCGTTCCCAGGCCAGCCGAGAAACATAGTCCCTCCAGCGCGTCCTGGGTCTTCCTCTGGGTCTCCTCCCGGTGGGACATGCCCGGAACACCTCACCAGGGAGGCGTCCAGGAGGCATCCTAACCAGATGCCCGAGCCACCTCAACTGGCTCCTCTCGATGTGGAGAAGCAGCGGCTCTACTCCGAGTCCCTCCCGGATGACTGAGCTTCTCACCCTATCTCTAAGGGAGAGTCCAGCCACCCTGCGGAGAAAACTCATTTCAGCCGCTTGTATCCGAGATCTTGTTCTTTCGGTCATAACCCAAAGCTCATGACCATAGATGAGGGTGGGAACGTAGATCGATCGGTAAATTGAGAGCTTTGCCTTTTGACTCAGCTCTCTCTTCACCACGACAGACCGGTACAGCGCCCGCTTCACTGCGGACGCTGCACCTATCCGCCTATCGATCTCACGCTCCAGTTTTCCCTCATTCGTGAACAAGATCCCGAGATACTTAAACTCCTCCACTTGGGGCAGGACCTCCTCCCCGACCCGGAGAGGGCATGCTACCCTTTTCCGGCTCAAGACCATGGCCTCGGATTTGGAGGAACTGATCCTCATCCCGGCCGCATCACACTCGGCTGCAAACCGCTCCAGTGAAAGTTGTAAATCACGAACTGATGAAGCCAGTAGGACCACATCATCTGCAAAAAACAGAGAAGCGATTCTAAGGTCACCAAAACGGATCCTCTCAACACCTTGGCTGCGCCTAGAAATTCTGTCCATAAAAGTTATGAACAGAATCGGTGACAAAGGGCAACCTTGGCGGAGTCCAACTCTCACCGGAAACGAGCCTGACTTACTGCCGGCAATGCGGACCAAGCTCTGACACCGGTCGTACAGGGACCTAACAGCCCTTATCAAAGGGCCTGGTACCCCATACTCCCGGAGTACCCCCCACAGAACCCCCCGAGGGACGCGGTCGAATGCCTTCTCCAAGTCCACAAAGCACATGTAAACTGGTTGGGCAAACTCCCACGCACCCTCCAGGACCCTGCTGAGGGTGTAGAGCTGGTCCAGTGTTCCACGACCAGGACGAAAACCACACTGCTCCTCCTGAATCCGAGGTTCGACTATCCGACGGACCCTCCTCTCCAGAACCCCTGAATAGACCTTACCAGGGAGGCTTAAGAGTGTGATCCCCCTATAGTTGGAACACACCCTACGGTCCCCCTTTTTGAATAGGGGAACCACCACCCCAGTCTGCCAATCCAAGGGAACTGCCCCCGATGTCCACGCGATATTGCAGAGTCGCGTAAGCCAACACAACCCTACAACATCCAGAGCCCTAAGGAACTCCGGGCGAATCTCATCCACCCCCGGAGCCTTGCCACCGCGGAGCTTTTTAACCACCTCGGCGACCTCAGCACCAGAGATCGGAGAACCCGACCCAAAGTCCCCAGGCTCTGCTTCCTCAGTGGAAGACGTGCCAGTAGGATTGAGGAGGTCTTCGAAGTATTCCGCCCACCGACTCACAACATCCCGAGTTGAGGTCAGCAGCACGCCACCTCCACCATAAATGGTGTTGGTCTCGTACCTCTTTCCCCCCCTGAGACGCCGGATGGTGGACCAGAATCGCCTCGAAGCCGTACGGAAGTCATTCTCCATGGCCTCTCCGAACTCCTCCCACGCCCGAGTTTTTGCCTCAGCAACCACCCGAGCCGCATGCCGCTTGGACTGCCGGTACCTATCAGCTGCTTCCGGGGTCCCACAAGCCAAAAAGGCCCAATAGGACTCCTTCTTCAGCCTGACAGCATCCCTCACTGCCGGTGTCCACCACCGGGTTCGAGGGTTGCCACCACGACAGGCACCAACAACCTTGCGGCCACAGCTCCGATAAGCTGCCTCGACAATAGAGGCGCGGAACACGGCCCACTCGGACTCCATGTCCCCCGCCTCCCTTGGAACGTGTTCAAAGCTCTCCCGGAGGTGGGAGTTAAAGCTCCGTCTTACGGGAGACTCTGCCAGACGTTCCCAGCAGACCCTCACAATACGTTTGGGTCTGCCAGGTCTGACCGGCATCCTCCCCCACCATCGGAGCCAACTCACCACCAGGTAGTGGTCAGTTGACAGCTCCGCCCCTCTCCTCACCCGAGTGTCCAAGACATGCGGCCGCAGATCAGATGAGACGACAACAAAGTCGATCATCGAACTGCGACCTAGGGTGTCCTGGTGCCAAGAGCACATATGGACACCCTTATGCTTAAACATGGTGTTCGTTATGGACAATCCATGACGAGCACAGAAGTCCAATAACAGAACACCACTCTGGTTCAGATCAGGGGGGCCGTTCCTCCCAACCACACCCCTCCAGGTCTCACTGTCATTGCCCACGTGAGCGTTGAAGTCCCCCAGTAGAACAAGGGAGTCCCCAGGAGGCGCACTCTCCAATACCCCCTCCAAGGACTCCAAAAAGGGTGGGTAGTCTGAGCTGCCGTTTGGTGCATAGGCACAAACAACAGTCAGAGCCCGTCCCCCCACACGTAGGCGAAGGGAGGCTACCCTCTCGTTCACCGGGGTGAACCCCAACGTACAGGCACCAAGATGGGGGGCAACCAGTATGCCCACTCCTGCTCGGCGCCTCTCACCAGGGGCAACTCCAGAGTGGAAGAGTGTCCAACCCCTCTCAAGGAAACTGGTTCCAGAGCCAGAGCCATGCGTTGAGGTGAGTCCGACTATTTCTAGTCGGAACCTCTCAACCTCACACACTAGCTCAGGCTCCTTCCCCACCAGAGAGGTGACATTCCATGTCCCAATGGCCAGCTTCTGTAGCCGAGGATCAGACCGCCAGGGTCCCCGCCCTCGGCCACCACCCATCTCACATTGCACCCGACCCCTTTGGCCCCTCCCACAGGTGGTGAGCCCATGGGAAGGGGGACCCACGTCTCCTCTTCGGGCTGTGCCCGGCCGGGCTCCATGGGTAAAAGCCCGGCCACCAGGCGCTCGCCAGCGTGCCCCACCTCCGGGCCTGGCTCCAGAGTGGGGCCCCGGTGACCCGCGTCCGGGCGAGGGAAAACTTAGTCCATTAATTGTACTCATCATAGGGGTTTTTGGGCTGCACTTTGTCTGGTCCCTCACCTAGGACCTGTCTGCCTTGGGTGACCCTTCTAGGGGCATGAAGCCCCTGACAGCATAGCTCCTAGGATCATTGGGACACTCAAACCCCTCCACCACGGTAAGGTGGCAGCCCAGGGAGGGGTGTCTGATCCCTCACCTAGGACCTGTCTGCCTTGGGTGACCCTTCTAGGGGCATGAAGCCCCTGACAGCATAGCTCCTAGGATCATTGGGACACTCAAACCCCTCCACCACGGTAAGGTGGCAGCCCAATGGAGCAATTGAAGTAAGCCCAGGAGGATTTCAAGACACTGATGACCCTGATGCTACAGAAAATGTAGCTGTACTGTGAACTTTCTTATTGTTTTGCACAACTTGTTTATTTTTTATGGGGAAGATACTGTGAAAGTTCTTTTTTTTGCACATTGCATTAAGTCTAGTTTATTTTGCAAAGGTTTTGCACAGTAAAACTGTGGGTTTTCAGTTGTTACTTTTTTAAACATGTCTACATTTATATATTTAATTATATTTCTTTATGTTCAAACACAGTCAATGGCCATGCTGTGTGGAAGTACATTTTGTCTTGAAGACAATTGTTTTGCACATTTATAATTTGTTTTTCAAGCAATTGTGTTTTTTTATATAAATACAATCACTGGCCAGACTACGGGTAAACTTCTTTTTTTTGAATGCATGACTGTGTACCAATGATTTCATTTATTTTTCAAAAGTTCCCTCTTTTTCAACACATTGATTGTAATTTTGTAAACTTTAAATAAATAAACTTTCAGACAACTGTGATTGCATTTCACTATGAGCTATTTACTTGCAAAGGTTAAAATAGAAATTATTTTGTATAAACTAGTTTAATTTAATGGTATTGAAACTTTTTTGCAATACTAGCTATACTAGTTCTGACAGATACTTAAAGCACTCTGAGCCTTGATTCAGGCAGTACCGGTAATAACATCTGGACACTTTGTAAACCCCTTATTTGATTATTGCAACCCATTGGTTTAAAATATTGTCACATGACTCAAAGACAAAATGCTGGATTTAAAGAAAAATGTTTATTAAGCTCCTATATAGCCATCTCGTCCATTTCGAGCATCACCTCCCGCTGAGTTCCTGTCTTCAGGATGGCTGGGTGTCCTGCCAGCATGGTAGGGTCCAAGACAACTATGCAATGGAAAAACTGTGTTTATCTCAGACAGACATAAAATTAATACAGGTAGTCCCCGACTTAAGAGCAAGTTCCGTACCTACGGGCCGCTCGTATGTCGAAAATTCGTAAGTAGGATCACAAAAAAAACATTTTTTAAATAAACGAATACATGTACAGTACTGTACAGTCACCAAGCACTTAGCCTATCCTAACACAGTTTTTAAAGATGAAGGAGTGAGTTGAATTGTCTCCCTTTCACATAAAGGGAGCTAGCTCCCTTTATGGGAATGGAGCCTGCAGGGAGGAGGGAGACAATTCAACTCACTCCTTCATCTTTAAAAACGGTGTTAGGATAGGCTAAGTGCTTGGTGACTGTACAGTACTGTACATGTATTCATTTATAAAAAATAATAAATAAATAAAAATTTATGAGATGCATATTCGTAAGTCCGGAACCTCGTATGTCAGAGCGCTCGTAAGTCAGGGACCCCCTGTATTGAGCTGCAATTCTCTGTCATTTTTTTCATCATTTGACTTCTTGTTTAAGTGAATAATAATAATAATAATGAATTCCATTTATAATGCACTTTTCATTAATAAAAATCTCAAAGTGAAAAATATACATTTCAGACAGCTACTTTCAGTAAACTATTGTAGTGTTGGGCTACAAACCAAAACTTTCTGATGGTGTTATATATCATAAAATAAAGCAACCACTGTTCAGTTTCCTCAACATATTGTAAACCCCCTACATGTTTTGCTGTGCTGTGAGTGAAGATGTTTGTTTTTGTTTTGTTTTTTCTTAGCTGTAAAGCCAGTTTCTTTTTTTTTCCCAACGATTTACATTAAAGAATTAGATAAAAATATATATTAAATCAATTACCTTCGGCGGTCGTCATCCTCCTCCAACATGTTCTGTGTCAGAAGTGCACATCTGGTTAGTAATTTATTATATTCGGAAACAGCAAACAAAGCGTGCGTCCATCTTGTTTTTCCCCTGGGAGAACCGGAACGTGTTTTCGAGTGGTAACTTGGGAAATGACGTCACTATCACTTTCCAGTTTCCAGAATACGAGGCAACAGGAACGCAGCATTATATAGTAGTCCCTTGATTACCGCGGGGGTTACGATCCATACGCCACTGTGATAGGTGAAAAACTGCAAAGTAGGAATGCTATATGTATTAAGGTTTTATAAACCCTCCCCACACTCTTGCAATGTTCTTTACAATGTTCTAAACTCTTAAACCTATGTAATTTATATGTACTGTATAATACTGCAAAACTTCACATGGGTACCCACCAACAGGGCTGGACTGGCCATTCGGGCATACCGGGCAAATGCACGGTGGGCCGTCGGTGATTTATGTGATTTATGGGCCGCTCGGGCGGTCCTGTCACTCATGAACCAAAAAAATAAATTATAGCTATTTTTTGTCAATTGCGACGGCCGATTGGTTGATTTTCTTGAACGACATCAAGCTAATCCAATGAAATCTCTCCGCACTCTTTTGACCAGCCCGTTCCCTTTACTCGCATCAAGCTGCTGCTGCGGCTCGCTGTGAAACCTGACACCAGCGTGCCTGACAGAAACTGGACTGTGAGGTGCTCACACACGGAGCTGAAATGAAAGTTCCTCCTACCTGCAGCCTGAGAGGAGGACGAGTGGGACAGGACTCAAGGAGTGACGTGACGTCTGCTCTATGCGACCTAGTTTCAGCACGGCATGAATTTGCAGCACGCGTTAGCACTTAGCATATTAGCATGTTGTTGCGGTCTCCTGTTGTTAAAAGACCAGCGCAAATTCAAAAGCTGTGCACGCTGTTTCACTGCTGCAGCAGCAACACACGTCACTTGAACGGACTAACCACATCATCCGAACGTGAACGAAGA
>JBBPBX010008181.1:40530-59140 GCA_038048925.1 Garcialebias charrua | reverse complement strand
TATATAGATAGATAGATATAATTTATTCATGCTTGTTTTCTAATGGAAAGTCTTTTTTTTTTCTTTTTTTTTTAAAACTTATTTTGACATCCCATCCAGTTTGAGATGTGAACTCCAGATGTTTTTGCCTTAAAGCTGCTATATGTAACTTTTCTAACAATATATTTTTAACATATTTCTTCACTCTGTCACTAGATTGATGTTAGAGAGGTAATCTCTGAAAAAAAAAAAATATTGTCCCCTTGCTTCTCCAGGTGGTAAATAAGCATTTCTAAAAAGAAAAAGTGACCCGCCATTTTCCAGCCAATAAAAACAAAGTTTGTAACCAGCCAATAAAAACCGAGCTTGAATTTGAATCAGCCAATAAAAACAGAGCTTGAATTTGAATTTCAACAGACCACAAGGGGGCAGAGCCATATATGGCTCTGAGGGGGAGGGATCAGAATGCTTTGCTTGTTGAATTTTTTTCTAAGTGCTGATATTCTACATAAACCGCAGACTTCACCTGCAATTATATACGACATCCCTAAAGATTGAAGGCGAGACACGTTTAGACAGGAATGTTGTAGCAAAATAAACTCTTGTTTTTTAAACAACAACAAAATATATGGAAGTGCTCCAAAGATGAAAATAGTCATTTTCTTCTAAACTCATCACACCAGCCAGCCAAGAAAAAAACTCCCCAAGGAATAGACTTAAAAAAAAATCCAAAACACTAAATTACCATGAATGCACGCGGTGCAAACAAACAAGAACTGAAAGGGCTGATTGGACCAATTAGATTAGTCAAAACTATCTTTATAAAGCTTAGTTTGGAGAGATGAAACTGAAAACCACTAAAAATGCAGAGGAGATTTATGGTGACGTTGAATGGCAGTGAGTCAACTTTTTACTGATTTGAAACTGAAGCTTCAGGGTGAAAACTGAAATGTCTGTGTATTTACAGGAGTGTCTCTTCAAATTCAGCCAAATGTGTCACCATTATTTTAACAGCACCTCACAATCTAGATAAAACGACCCCAAACCGGTCACAAACAGCTGAACGATGCAGCAGAACATCACATATGAATGATTTGGTTATTTGTTTGAGCTCCAACCTGCAGGAAGTGATTTACTGCAAAATTTTCCTGATTAAATAATAAAATATGCTTTTATTTAAAATTAGGGAGCAACTCTGAGCAGAACAATTTTAATTTGGCCTCTTGTAAATAGCCAATAAAAGCAAAAATAAATACAACCTTGAAAAATCTGCCCACAAAAATCAATCACTTTGATCAAGTAATTTTCCCGACGCTGCCAACCTTTGGTCCCCCTGGTTCTTTTCTTCTTCTGCCGCTTTACTTTTCTGCAGTTTCCTCTTCTGACCTCCTGACTGTAACAGTTTGGAGACTATTCAGGGAGAACTCGGACAACCGCTACTCTTTAGCCAGCCGGCGTCTTTATTATATGAACTCTGACCCCGGAACCCGTACTTGTACATAACGCGCCTCTGGTACGGAACGCCCCGAGGACCATAACACACCACATCTCCCCTTCCCCAAAGTAGTGATACAATTTTAAACCAAACATTTACTACTTAACTAACAGCATTCAGTCTGTCTGACCTTACAGATCACTAACATAAGGAATACTTAAAATAACAATTATAATAACATTTGGAACACTGAAATTACTGAATACTTAAAGTAACAAGTATAATAATAACATTTGAAACAGGTTTTAAATGTTCTGCATTATTGGACATAATCTTTGAGCCACACTGGTGCCTTCACTTCCCTCCTTGGATGAACCCTTTTCACATTTTCCCCTCCTCTCACTTCTGGTGCTGCTGCCTGTTCTGTGTCCCTCACATTCTCTGTAGGGTTATGAATGTCTGGTAAGGGTCTGAGATGCGCCTTGTTTCTCCTCACCACCTCTGAATCGGTCTCCACGACATAGGACCGAGGAGTGTCTGCTTCTCTCAGCACCGTAGCCGTCTCCTGGGTGTTTGTAATCCAGACGCGCTGACCTGCTTTTAGCTCTGGCCTGACCCCCGCTCTATGTCTTTTGTTGTAGGCCAAAGTCTGTGCCTGTTTTAATTCTCTGTCCTTGTCTGCCACTTTCTTTTGGTTTGGCCACTGAGGTTTTAGTTGACTGGGTGAGAGTGGCAATGGTGAGCGCAGCCTTCTGCCCATCAGGAGCTCAGCCGGTGAAGGGCCTTGATGCAGCGGCGTGACCCGGTATGCCAACAGGGCCTTGTAGGGGTCAGTGTTTTTCTTCAGGAGGCTTTTCACCGTCCTCACCGCCCTCTCTGCTTCCCCGTTACTCTGAGCGAAGTATGGACTACTGGTGACATGTTTGAAGTCATAGTCCGTGGCAAAAGAAGAGAAAGAGCTAGAGGAAAACTGAGGTCCATTGTCTGTTATCAGTATTTCAGGCACCCCATGTCTAGCGAAAATAGATTTCAAGCCAGTAATAATTCCTGCTGATGTGGTTATAGATGTCTTCATTATTTCAATGTATCTTGAATAGTAGTCTACCACCAGTAAATAAGAGTCATTTTCCCAGTAAAACATATCTGCCCCAACTTTCTGCCAAGGCCGCTTGGGCAGCTCTGAGGGTATCATTGGTTCTGGGTGTAGCTGTTGGTACTTACTACATGTCTCGCACTGGCTCACAACTTTTGTGATTTGGGCACTCAGGCCTAACCACCACACCGACTGCTGAGCCCTCAGCTTGCATTTGGATATCCCCATATGTCCCTCATGCAGTCGGGCGAGCATTTCCTTTTGCAAAGTCTCTGGAATGACAATACGTCGTCCTTTCATCAAAAGCTCACCATTCATGTGTAACTCGCCTTGGTGGATCCAATACGGCTTCAGCTGTTGGGACAGCTCCTCTTGTCGTGGCCAGCCTCTTTGACACTGTCGGATCAGCAGACTGCAGATGGCGTCTTGCCGCTGATGGTCAGCTATCTGCTGAAGTTTGGACTGAGATGCAGGTAAGTTATCACGTACAGTGTTAATGAAAATTTTTACCTCTCCTTCCATCTGTGTTTCTTCTGTTGTCAGTGGACGCTTTATCGGGGCCCTGGATAGTGCATCTGCTGTGATGAGGGCTTTTCCAGGTACATGTACTATGTTGTATACAAATCTAAGCATTCGCAGCCGGAATCGCTGAATCCTGGGAGGTAAGTCATCCAGTGCTTTCGTCCCTAATAGTGCGAGGAGGGGTTTGTGGTCAGTTTCTATTGTGAACTGCACTCCGATGAGGTATGAACTCAGTCTCTCGCAGGCCCAGGTAACGGCTAGTGCCTCCTTTTCAACCTGGGCATACCGTTGCTCTGTTTCGGAGAGGCTTCGGGAAATGTAGGCAACTGGACGCCACTGCATACTTTCCTCCCTCTGCATTAAGACTGCTCCCAGGCCAAAAGACGAGGCATCCGCTGACACTTTTGTCTTGGCTTGTGGTCTGTATTGGGCCAAGACTGTTGGTGATGCCAGCTCATTCTTGAGCTTGTCGAAGGCTGTCTGCTGCATATGACCCCAGGTCCAATCATTGTCTTTCACCAGCAGGTCTCTGAGTGGTTTGGTACACTCTGCAAAATAAGGGAGGAATTTTGCAACATATGTCACCATCCCCAAAAACCGCCTGACATCTGCTGCGTTCTGTGGGACAGGCATGTCTGTAATCGCTCTGATTTTCTCAGGGTCTGGTTCAATGCCTGCTGCACTGACTTTATGTCCCACAAACAGAACTTCCGATTGTGCAAAGGTGCATTTCTCATTTAGTGTTAGTCCCGCCTCTTGGAGTCGTGTCAGGACAGCTGTGAGCCGTTCATCATGCTCTGCTTCATTCTTTCCCGACACAAGGACATCATCTGCATGGCATATAACACCGTCAAGGCCGGCCAAAAGCTGGGACATGCGTCTTTGAAAATGTTCTGGGCCTGAATTTATCCCAAATGGTAGCACATTGAAGCAGAAGCGGCCAAAGGGAGTAATGAATGTTGTGAATTCCCTACTTTCTTGTGCTAATGGGATCTGCCAAAAGCCACTCCGTGCATCCAATTTCGTGAAATACTTTGCACCATTCAGCTGTGCTAATGACTGGTCCACGGAGGGCAAAATATGTCTTTCTCTGCACACACTTTCATTAAGCTTGGTAAGGTCGACACAGAGTCTAATTTTGCCATTGGGTTTTGGGACTACAACTATCCCCGCACACCACTCTGTAGGCTTCTCTATCCTGGAGATGACCCCCATCTCCTCCATTCTTTTTATTTCCTCCTTGACTTTTTCAGTTAAGGGTATTGGCACACGGCGAGGGGTTGTAAGGGCATAGGGGACAGCATCGTCTCTCAGCCGGATACGATAGTCACCTTCCAGTCTTCCTAATCCTGTAAACACCTTTGGGAATTTCTTTTTGAATTTTCTCTCCGGGTCCCCCGTCTCCTCCAGTGTGTCAATTTTCTCTCTTCGCTCCACAAGACTTAGTTCTGTAATTGCCGGTAAACCCAGCAGTGGTCTAGCCAAGCTATCAATGACAAACACTGACTGAGTGGACTTTTTATCCCTGCTTTCAAGGCTGCCTTGAATCTGACCTACTACCGATAGTCTGGTATTATTTGGGCCATACAGCTTTTTGTGGGTGTGCAACAGAGGGCCGTCTCTTTTGTAGCTGTATAGTGTGGTAGGAATGGCGGTTACTGCTGCCCCTGTATCCAATTTAAAAGAAACTACTGCCCCATTTAATTTGATGTCTGAGTACCAGCCACTGCTGTCTGACTTCACCTCTCCCAAGTACAGAGTGTCCTGATACAGTCCATTTTCCTCTGTCATCTCGTGTACAGGTTGCTTAGACCTGCAGACGGCAGCAAAGTGTCCTCGTTTGTGACATTTCCTGCATTCGGCCTCTTTGGCAGGGCAGTCCTTCCAATTGTGTGACGGAGCCCTCCCACATTTATAACAGGCAGACGATGTTGCATACCTGTTCGTTTTTCTTTTCTGTTGTGCACTGTCCTCTGTCCCGCGTGCAATTGAAAGCGCATGCATCTCTTCAATAGGCTCTTTAATGGATGCAGGGCCACTCGCACTGCGCAGCCAACCTTGTTGCTGTTTCACAGTTTCACTCTGTCTGACTCGCATTACAGCTGTAGTTAGGGTCAGTTTTGCATCCATCTGCAACTTCTCAGAGAGCGAGGCATCTCTTATGCCGACAACAATGCGATCGCGGATCAGTTCATCTCTGAGAGCTCCAAACTTGCAAAACTCCGCCTGTTTGTGAACTGCTGTGATAAAGCTCTCAGCCGTTTCTCCCGGTTCCTGGTTACGCCTGTTGAACTTTGCCCTTTCAAAAATTATATTGTGTTCTCCGATAAAATGTTCATCAAAGCACTCTTTTACTTTTTTGTAGTTCAACTTTTCTGCAGACGTTAGCTCAGATGCATTAAGGATATCTTCGGATTCATCTCCCATTGAATATATTAACGTATTCACCTGCAAATCCTCTTCCTTTTTATCCAGTCCCGACACAATCCTGTACCTCTCGAACCGTCGGATCCATTTGGGCCAGTTTTGTACATCTCTGCAGTCAAACTTTTCTGGCGGGCTCGGGCGAAATCCCTCTCCGACGTTGCTAGCTGCCGCAGCGTTAGCGCTTCCCCTCTCCGTATCGGACATCTCGGATACGACTCAGTTATCTCGTTACGTGCGAGTGCGTCGGGAATGCTAACTTCACGTCAAAGAGTCACCGCTTCTGACACCATGTAACAGTTTGGAGACTATTCAGGGAGAACTCGGACAACCGCTACTCTTTAGCCAGCCGGCGTCTTTATTATATGAACTCTGACCCCGGAACCCGTACTTGTACATAACGCACCTCTGGTACGGAACGCCCCGAGGACCATAACACACCACACTGACCTTCTTATGCTTCGGTTGCCAGAATGAAAGAATACACTTTTCTTCTTACTGACAGTTTAGAAACCCAACAAGTGCATTGATTAATGGATACATGTCCAGGGTCTAACACAGAAACTGTGTTTTATTTTAAGAGAGTCGTCATGTATGACAACGCTGCTGGAGAGATGATAAAAATAGGAGAAAGTTGAGTTTTTGGGTGGTTGGTTTTATTGATGTCTCATCTTTAAAAGAAGACTCTTTTAAAAAGTGTTAATTTTCATCATTAAATCAATGTATAAAGTTTCATTCACGGCTGCACCAAAATGCTTTATCTGATATGAAAATTCTGCATTTCCACAAAGGTTTGATTTTCCAATCCAGTGTTTGTGGATCTGTAGAAGACTTACAGTTCTCTTAATAGTATTTTTGTGGTGGTACTGGGGTCATGAGATCTATGAAGTCATTCTATGACCAAAAGAAGAACTTTGTCCACGTTAGCTCAACAAAGATGAGCTCACTCTGTTCAGGTTGGACTCCTCCAGGGCTGACCTTAATTTATGATCCTGTTTGTGGATGCACAGGATTCTTCTACAGTCGTGGAGAGGAGGGTGTCTGGTTTGGAAACAATGGGTCTCATCTATGCTTTTTATTAATGATGTGGTCCTGTTGGAGTCTGAGACCTTCAGGTGTGCAGCTCCTCTTAATCTGAGGTCAACCAAGGTTGTCGACCTAAAAAGGTTGTGATGCTTGTGTCAGGTTGGGGCTGAGTTTTAGCTTTAAATGGAGAATTTCAAGTATCTGGAAGACAGCAGAGCCAATTTAGGAATCTAATTAGGATGCCTCCTGGTTGCTTCCCTATATATTTGGGCACGTCCTACTGTAAGGAGACCCTGGTAGACCAAGACCCAGAACTCCCTGGAGGGATTATAAACTTTCTCTGGCCTGGGAACTCCTTGGTTTACCCTGGGAGGGGCTATCGCATCAGTGGAGCAGAGGGATGTCAAGGTTTTCCTCCTGTTAAAGACCTGTTACATAACATCAGTTAAGCAAAAGAAAATGAAAATGAAAGTTTAGCTTCAGTTTGACAGCTTTGCAGCTTTGCATTTTTATTTCTGCACAAAGCAACTTTGATAGTCATATGGATCCAGGATCTTGCACCTACCTGTGTCTTGTCTTTTATTTTAAAAGTACTTTATTTGAAAAAATGCACTGGTCAGTACTTTGATCATTCAATGATTTCTTCACACGATAAAAAAAAAATTCACATGGTTCATTCATTCATTCAACCTTATACAAGTCATTGAGCCATGAGGACTCATTTACAAGAGCGATACCCAACTGGTCTGTGCAAATTTTTAAATGTATACACTTGCTAACCTTTTTGACCTTGAAAGCCGTCTTCTTAAACGACTGATCAAATTGAAGTTTTAGCTGCAAGATATCAGCCCAGAACCATTTATTTTATGAGCTGGAAGCGCTCACAGAACAGAACCTCTGTGTGAACTTCTGTCCTACAACCATCAATTTCTGCTTTTTAAATGTAGGACCCATGTATAGTTTCACTTTTTACTAGGGGTTGAACGAGTACATAATTTTTTAAACTCTACATTAACATAATAAAGCTCGAGTAGTTGATGATGTCATAGGATCTTAAGATGCAAAAATAAATAAATAAATAAAAATGCAAAAAAACATAATTTAATATTTACAACAACAACAACAAAAAAGACCCAACAAAACATTGGGAGTGTACATTATGCTGGACTTTATCACACAGTATGATAAAGTCTAAAACCTAGTGCTGCGCATTAGGTTTAGTTTTAGAGATAATTATGTTTATAGCTTTTTTTTAATAGGTTTAGAGATTCATATTTTTTGCTTTTTGTTTGTGAAACAAGGTCAGTGGAAGCTGGTTCTGGTTCGGTCATTGGGCCCGGTGTTACACCACATTCTGTGACCTGCAACAGTGCATGCAACACCGCCCCCTATGGTCACAATATACGGTGGTCACAGAATTTGGCGTAACACTGGTTCGCAATGTGCTCCAAAGAGAAAGTTGATTCATTTTCTGTTCTGTAACTGCAACGTGATGACATCACTACGACTACTCGATGTGAAATGAAAAACTCGATAGATGTCCAAGTAATCGATGTGTCGATTACTCAAGTAGTCTGTTAGAGCCCTACTTTTTACACAAACAAAAGCAACCTTATTTACTGTCTTATTCCCACATGTGATTTTCCAGATCCAATTATTTTGAAGTGTTGGTCTTGGATGGAGCCAACACCAACATCCTCCAGTTTTGCACTGCAGCAGAAAGCACAGACTGGCTGCAAGCAATTTCTACAAACATCAATGAGCTGACGCAGGAGAACGTAAGTACATATGACATTCAAAGCTGGATTAGCGAGACTGCAAATGGATTTAAAAGTGAATGCATGATTTTATATTTGCTGTTTATTTCAGAAAATTGTTACATTTACCACAAAAGATCAGAGCTTTTTCCTTTGTAACAGTGAAAATGTAATGTTAAGATCTTTTTTCTCTTACATGCAATAATGCAGCATTGATAGATCCTTCATGATAAGCCTTCAGTGACTCAGAGGCACCTCTCAGACAGAAAGAAGCTCTCTCAGTCCTAATTAATGACTCCTAAGTAGTCATTCGGCTTGTGCTCTTCGCTCTCTCATTTCCTCCTATTTCACTTTGATTAACACACTGACGTGAAGCGTTTTTGGTGAGGATACAGCCATACTGTACGTCTGCTAGTCGATGACACAGCTGGGTGGTTTTTTTATTTATTTTTTAACGTGTGATTAATTTATGCCTGCGTCACCTAATTGCTGATGTGAAGAGTGATTGCTAAATGGCCAATCAGGATCTAATTGTGTGGCTGCTTTAGGAGAGAGTGAAACTTTTGTTTTAATGACCTCCAACCTTTAAATACTGTACACTCGAACATCCTTTGTGTTTGTAATGAGAAGCTGTATTTTTTTTAAAACTTTTTTTAACCGTGAATGTTTGTAAACTGATGTGGGTAAGGACAGTGTGATGTTTTTAGAAAATGAGCAGTTTGGTGTCTAAAGTCTTTTTTTTTTATTTTTTTTTTTTTTACTATAACTGTGTGCAGAAACTTAGTCTTTTCCCCCTAAAGACTTTCTTTTACAAAACTGTGAATTTTTAGTACAATTTAAGGGTTTAAAAACAAAGCAGCTGGACTTCTGTTGGATTAGTTAAAGTTGTTTGTTTCCCATCCAGAGGGTGTTCAGGTCAAAACTGGAAACTGGAGTTCCAAGCTGCATGATGCTCTTTTTTTTTAATTATAATCCACATGCAGATTAATCTCACCCTTTCCTCCTCAGTGTTTTTGTACACCAAGCTTATGAAATGTTTTGGTCGCATGCATGGAGGTGTGAATTAGAGTGAAACTGGGTATCAGGCATAAAATTCCTCTAATAAAGTTGATTTGACTCGTTTGATAAACATGGCTTTTCCCTCTCAATAAATCTGTCTTCTTTGGACATGATTGTGCAAATGTCCATTATTTCTTAAAAACTCAAACACAGCACTGTTTCTAAGTGGCTTCCTCAACACAAAACGTAGAAAATTAACCAAAATACTTAAATTACGCCAGGTCTGTATATGGCTGTGTCCCCCCCACTAAAAAAATTAATAATAAAAACACACACAAATGAAACAAAACAGGAAAACAAGGCATGCATATAAAGTCGGCAGGCAGAACAAAGAAACATCTTTGTGTTAAAGTATGTTTTGATTTGTAATTCACCAAACCTTTTATTCTTCTTACAGATAAAAATCATCAACAAATACTGCTCTGGAGATGATCAGGTGTGTATTACAGCCATAACTTGCTGAAACATTCAATAGTTTTGTTTTATGCCAGCTTCATGTTTTATCACATTCCGTAATTACCTTTTAAGTTTTATTGCTGCTTTGGCGACATCCGTTTGGGGATAGAGAATACCAAAAGAAAAAGCAGTGGAGTTGTAATAATTCAGGTACTTATTTCAAATTTATAAAATAAATAAACATAAAAAGGACATCATGGCTTCTGTGTGCAAGGACACCCCACAAAAAAAGAAATTAATCAAAAGACTGTTAAAAGTGCTCCGTTTTATTGTGAAATATACAATTTTAAATGGAAAAACAGCAACACCTCTACTCCTGATGCTCCTGACAGGAAATGTCTGTTTAGAGTAGCCTGGCCCAGTTTACAGACAGCAGAATGAGCTTCTTGCAACAGTCAATACTCAAAATAACTAAAATAAATATGACAACTAAACCCAGAATACATCAAAACTATCAGCATACAGGGTGAAAAAGCAGAAGCCAAAAAAAGCAGCAGGTATAGTTTAATTAAACATATATGATAACAGGTCACAGAATAGAACGTGTATCTGTAATGTGTGCGGATGAATAATAGTCCACGTTCTCCCTTTTTTAAATCGGAACTGAACTGAATGGAGTTCTAAAACGGGCGATTCACATAATTTGATTGAACTCAATCAGACAAGGAAGGGGCAAGTCATGAAGCGAGTGCAAGAACCGGTTCCTGGTCAGAAGCAGACACTCAATTCCTCACATGAAATAGAGCCAAAAAGTGTTGAGCCAAAAGGGAGGAGGTTTCCAGAAGCTGCAGCAGCAATAATCCAGACACAGGAAATAAAATGGTGTGAGAGGCCAAAATAATACTGAAGATGCTGCTACTGTGCAATGCACTGTTTAAACACTCTAATAATTCCTCCTAAATATCAGTCTAGACCGTAAGAGGAGAATCTGTGGTAACCACTGACTACAGACGCCTCCTCAGTGCCACGAGGAACTAGTTTTATGATTGGGTTTCCTGCTCTGTTCTCCATAATTCATCATACCTTTCAAGGATTCAAGGTTTTTTGTCATTCGCATCGCATGTGGTACATGAGGTAGAATGAAATTGTGCACACAGGGTCTCAGTTACATCCAACAACAGCAGAAATATGAAGTGTAAAAAGAAACGGTAAATAAGGCTCTAAGACATAAACTAAGATATACGCTAAACTAACGCCCAACGGTACACTAAAAGATCCAAGATATATGCTAATCACTAATTGTGCAAAACAATACACCGAACAGCATCAGCACTATTGGCATATGTTTTGTTCAGCTATAATTTGCACGCTTAATGTGAGCGGAGTTTGGCTCGGAGCCCCAAAACGATCATAAACAGGGATTTATTCAACTCATGCAACAAAGATAAAGAAACAAGGCACCAAAAGTGAAAAATGTAATAACTCTACAGTAGCATGGTCCTACTGGCAGAGTGGTTCTGATGACAGTGAGGTTATCTTGGCAACAAGGTCCAGTTTGCTCCATGGTACTGTTAGCGGTGTGGTTTTGTGAGCATCGTTGGCAGGTCTTGTTGACAGGTCCCATCAGCAGCTTGATGATACTTGACTTAATAACTAACTTTGATTAATACGCTGCAATTCCCACTGTTCTGTACATTTTTAGTGGTCATCTATCTAAAACCTGCCCTGATGTTGCTCAAACTTAGCTATTTTTCTCACGTAGAGCTTCAAGCTGATTTAGGAGAGTAAAGTCTGGTATAACTTGCAGTTCAGTCTTGAAATTATTCTTAAGTTTTAATGGCATCCAATTTAAAGAGGCTGCAATTTTGTATCTCTGTCCACATGTCCAGTTGGCAAAGGTCATGTTAGGTGGTGACGTAATGGTGTCACCTGCATAAAATAATAGCTCTGGCTGCTGCAGCCCTGACAATTAAAAATGGCAAATACACTTTCAGAATGAAATTTGAAGGTAAAATGTAACATTTTAGTCATTTTATTCAAAATAGCAAAAATACAGATGAGTTGTCAGATGGTCTTTGGCAGTGATGGAGATTCGGCAGTGTACACAATAAAACGGGGCAGATGTTTCTCTGTGAATCAGACCAGTTTAATCTGAATATAAATTAATGCAAACTGTACTGAAGGAGTCCATTCTGTGCTGCATCACTTGCAGCATTTGTCCAAATAATATACTTTAACATTGTTTGAACATTTATCTTAACTATGCACTAATTTTCAACTGTTTTTTTTTTTACATAGTTTCCTTAATTAACAATACAATTTTTTTCTTTTTTTTCCCTCTGCAGATCGTACAAATGGGCTGGGTCTGTGAAAGTCACGAGGGTAGAGCCTCTGGTCGAACTTCAGCTTTCAAGTTTCTGGCCCTCAGAGGTCCATATTTTTATATCTTCAAAGGTCCACCGGTAATCACTTCCTCATTTTTATAATCAACAACACTCATTTGTTATATTGTAAGCTATTTGTCTTCATTGGCTAAAATAAAGGTAATGTTTTATTTAATCCTTAACCTTGTGGCTCACAGTCAAAATGCTGCAGCCTCACTTTGAGTCCTTTTGTTTGCACATAAAAAGCAGGATTTCATGCTGCATCTCACTGGTCTGTGATTGTCCCTTACGGTGCTGCATTTTCATAAAAACAAGGAAATAGCTTGCAGCACATGCTTCAGCTATAATTAAATAATGGAGGACAAGCGTGCCTCAGCTGCTCATTAATTTTTATTTTTTGGACTGACTGTGTAGTCACAGTAAAACAAGCTGTGCTTCTGACTCCAAACTGAGTATTTCTGTTTTTGCAGCAGAGCGACAGTTGATCTGTCAGTGTGCACGGCTCCATTTTGGTCTTGAATGTGTAGGTTTTTTGTTTTGTTTTTATCCTAATCCATCTGGACCTGATGATTCAGATCTTCCATATTTGGGTTTTCTACCCTGCCAAAGAATGAAGAACAAATAGCAGGCTCGCATGTCACAGATGAAACACTGAACATGGGATTTTTCCAGATTAAAGCGTCTGTTTTATATTCAATCTGACATCAATGACAGATATGTGAAGAATAATGTCCAATGTGGTGTGTGCACAAACAAAATCATCAGTATTAGTATTACTTATTGTAATTCATTTTATTATACACTTTTAATTAGTCACACATAGATCTCATGAATTTAACAAACAATACCTCATATTTTCTAATACATTCCTCTATACTAGTAATAATAAACAGTCCAAGTGCCCAACTTTAGTTATTGCCCTCTAATATAGACATACAGTATGTATAAATTCTGAACTTGAAGAAAACCATTCACTGTTATTAGTTGTCTAGTTTACCTAATTTAACTTTTATTCAAGGATTCACGGTTCTTTGTCATTCCACCACATGTACCACATGTGTAGACAGGGTATTGAAATGTAAAAGAAAAACAGTAACAAGATATGAACCAAGAAAAACGTCAACAAAAAATACACTAAGTACTAATAGCATACAAACGATACACCGAACAGCAGCACGAACATGAGTCCGTGTGAGCAGATGAGCACGAATGAACACATCAGCATGAAACGGATCAGCAGCAACATGAAACAGATCAGCAGCAACATGAAACAGATCAGCAGCAACATGAAACAGATCAGCAGCAACATGAAACAGATCAGCAGCAACATGATGTGATATTTCAGTGATTATTCTGGTTAGATATTCATGAGTTTAACAGCCTCAGGGTAGAAGCTGTTCCTCAGTCTAGTGATTCTACACTAGGGTCCTTAAAGGTGTGGTGACATGATTTTTTTACTATGCATAAAATTGCTCAATATACGGTATACAGTATATATATTTTATCATTTAAATATGTTCGTTTTTGCAAACAAAATGATAAATGGGCAGCACGGTGGCACAACTGGTAGAGCTGCTGCCTCTCAGCGAGAAGGTTGCCGGTTCAAATCCCGGTCCGGGGCCTTTCTGGGTGGAGTTTGCATGTTCTCCCCGTGCATGCGTGGGTTTCCTCCGGGTACTCCGGTTTCCTCCCACAGACCAAAAAACATGCTTGTTAGGCTGATTGGTGACTCTAAATTGACCCTAGGTGTGAGTGTGAGAGTGGATGGTTGTTTGGTGTGAGTGAGACAGGTCCCTCTTGTAAATGAGTCCCCGTGACTCAACGAGGCTAGCCTGTATAAATAAAGGTTGAATGAATGAAAAAATCACTTTTATTTTGCTTTAAAAGTAATTTTGAACTTCAAGCCGTGTTTAATCATGGGAAATCCGATTACACGCGAACGCACCATCTGTGACGTAGTGAGAGGCAGAGGGCTCTGGTCTCTTTAATAGCGGACAATTTAAAACCAGATGAATTTATCAATCTATGTGAAGATTTGAGCTATTTGTCTTCATTTTGGGAAGCAGAAAATAGTTTGGGTGATGGAACAAGAAACAACAGGATCTAATTTAGGTCTGATGCTGTATCAGACTTACCTTCATGTCGAGCTGCTCACACCGCGCACTGTGACAAGCCCAGAGCTCTGCCTCTCACTACGTCACAGATGGTGCGTTCGCGTGTAATCGGATTTCCCATGATTAAACACGGCTTGAAGTTCAAAATCACTTTTAAAGCAAAATTAAAGTGATTTATCATTTTGTTTGCAAAAACGAACATATTTAAATGATAAAATATATATAGTTTGAGCAATTTTATGCATGGTAAAAAAAATCATGTCACCCCACCTTTAACCTCCTTCCTGAAAGAAGTGTGGCAAAAAGTGTGCGTGCTGGGTGAGTGGGGTCCTTCATGATGCAAGTGGCCCTCTTCCTGCATCTGGAGGTGTAGATGTCTGTGATGGTGGGGAGACTGACTCACACAGACTTCTGTGCAGCCTTCACCACTCTCTAAAAAGCTTTTCTTATACAGCATGTTATGCATTTTTTAATGGGTGTTGTGTAATTTTTTTTTTTGGTTTATCCAGTAGCAGTCCAAGTGTTCCAGCAGTAGAGTTTTGTTTCTTTGCTCTGCTAACTTAGGAACTGTTGCTGCAGGATGCTGTCTGGATGCTGCGATTTGAAGACCCGAGTTTGTCTCTCTTGGTCAGCCTTCCTTTTTGTCTTAAACAGTCTGACAGGCAGATGAGGCTGTTTTTGAAGAACTGTGTGCACTTTTTTTCTCATTGTTCAGACTGAGGCAGGTTTCCAGTTCCCTTCGATTCCCCCCAGTGCTACAAACGGAGGGCAGTTTTCTGTATATTTGAAGCTTCAAATATTCCAAATTGTTTCCCGACGAAGCAGGAGTTTCTGTGAGCACTTTGTTTTTGAAGAATTTTTCATCCTCTGGTTATTTCAGCTGCAGGGTGGAGGCAGTTATGAGGAAGATATTGCACTGGGCATTATGGGATATACGTCTTTATAACTGAAGTGCCCATGAAAGATTAGTATCCATCATAGCAATGTATTTTCTTTTTATACCTCAAAGTATTATGAAGACTTCCCAACCCCCAAGAAACGGTTTAATAGATTATTTTATTACATGTCGATAACATGATATCTGTGCAAGATTATTTTCTGATGACAAACTCTAGAAAAACAACAAATGAGAGCTCCGAGTCATAGTGTTGTTATGCGATCAGCAGGAAGAGATTTAATCGAAATGGATACTGTATGTTGCTTTAAAATACAAATGTTAGTTCTAACAACACTCCATAGTGTTACTGCAGATAAACATTTTGACAAGTTTTGACCTTTTTGCTGCAGTTCAATGAGAGCTCCGAGTCATAGTGTTGTTATGCGATCAGCAGGAAGAGATTTAATCGAAATGGATACTGTATGTTGCTTTAAAATACAAATGTTAGTTCTAACAACACTCCATAGTGTTACTGCAGATAAACATTTTGACAAGTTTTGACCTTTTTGCTGCAGTTCATAGTTTACAGTTCGGTTGTGTTTATAATGGTTTTTCTGCTCGTTGGTCTTTTTATTTTGTTTTTAATTTAGTAATTTGGCTTTATTTACTTTCTGTTATTGATGTTTATAGATGTTGTACTTTTGTCCTTGCTCTGGGAGGACAGCACCAGACAGATCAGAACATACTTGGTTGCTAAATCACGCCACAGCAGCTCGATGCTGCCGCCACGGGTATCTGATATGCGTTGGGTTGTTTGGATGACCTTGTCATGATCATGGCATGAGGCCAGTGTGCTTTGTTCTGCTTTGGTTTCTCGAGGACAAAGCTCCCTGCCATGGAAACCGCCACTATGATGGTTAACCACCACAACCTTGGTGTTCGTTTTCTGTCATGCATAATTCAAGTTCAAGTCGAGTTTGTCATTCACATCACGTGTGGTACATGAGTTGGAACGAAATTATATACTCAGGGTCCCAGTTACACCCAAAATATAAAAAGAAACGGTGCATAAGGATCTAAGATATGCATTAAGATATATGTTAAACGAACGCCAGAGGGTACACTAAAAACTCTTAAGATACACGCTAAACACAATAATGTAAATATGGTGTATCAAACAGCAGCCCGAACATGAGTCTGTGGTGAGCAGATGAGTCCTGTGCGTTATGTCCTTGAAGACCGCGCCAAGTACTGTTCCTGCAAAGATCATCAGTGTTCTCACTATTTATTTATTTATCTTTTCCATTATAATAAAGTTGTCATCCAGTGTCAAGGAGTCTTTCTGAAGCATATAGTTAAAGAACAAATGGTATTTTTAGACTACAAATAAAAGCAAAAACTTACTCGACGAGCAGCAGAATCAAAACTTAGATTAAACAAACACAAAGTTATATGATTTATATCGGAGTTCATGATCAATAATCCAGGTAGAAAATCCTACAAAGTTCAGTCAGGTCATCTGGACAGTTTTTTTTTTTTTTGACATTTCGTTCTTCATCCAAAGGACGTCATCAGTCCGAGAAGCCACAAACAAACAGAGTCCCACAAGCAGCACACCCACATAGTGGACCAACCAGTTTGCTGGTGACAAGATGGTTTCTGGGAACCGCCCTCTCCCCCATCGACTCCTCTGAAGCAGCTGTTGTGTCTGTTTGTGGCTTCTCGGATCGATAAGTATTTAGATCAAAACGTCTCAACCAACAAATAAACCAACCAGATGACCTTAGTGAACATGGTTGGATTTTCTGGTTTTGTTCCTCCTGACCCTGATTTAGATCTTTGTAGAACAAATGTAACATTTAGGAGCTGGACTTCACAAACTTTTCTGAATTGTCTCTCCAAAGCACACAGAAGGCATGACGTGAGAAGTTTGCAGTGTTTCCTCCAAATTAAAAGTAATAGTCTCCCGGCCTGAACCATAACAACGGTTTGTCTTTATCAATATTTCATGTACCGGTATATGGAAACATCCACAGCATCGACAAAAAAAGAAATGAGCTCTCAGGTCTGCAGCAGCCGACCATCTTGGAATAATCCAGACCTCCTGCATGCAGTCACGCTTTTACTCTGAGGAATTACAGGAGGTGTGGATGGATATTATGGGTCAGAAGTTAATGTTGTTTGTTTGTGTGTTTTCATATTCAGACCCGCAGGAAAGTTTCAGGACTGCAGTAAATTTATGAAAACTGATCCATTTGTGGCATGAGGGGCAAAGATCTTTGTTTCAAACAAACAAACAAACAAACAAAAAATAACAGAAAAGTTTAAGTAGGTCTAGAGAATAGTTTAACATTTTTGAGAATAAAACTGTTAGAGTAAACATGTTTTTATATACTACTGTCCTGTTTTGTTTTAGTGTGAGTAATATACCTAGAAATTTAAAGTTTTTTTTTTCTGTAAAGGGAATTGCCAAGTTCAACACAGCCTGAATACATTTCTGTGCTTGGTTTTGTTTGTTGAACTTCTAAAAACAAGTAAAAAATAAGTGGAGGTTGTAATGCTGTGAGAAGTATTGAGGTGGTGTAGTGGGCATGACCGTGCCCGCTCTGATACACCTGTGTATTTCTGAACTGTTCCAGAGATGACCTTTACTGACCTCTCAGTAAAACAAGACATTTAACACAATGTATTTTATTAGTTTAAATCAAAGGACAGATTCACTCAAAAAGAGACTATTTCTATCTTTGATTTTGTGCTAATAACAAATATAATCAGAGCATCACCTGTTTTTATTCATGAGCAATGTTGTAGTTTACAATATATCATGATCACATATGTTATATGCTGTGTTATTTCTTTCTTTAAATGTGAAGCATTACTGTGTCACTTCTGCACTAACGATGTATTCACAAATTGTGTGAAAGTTGAGGGCTCGGGTCAGAGAGGCCCGACCGTTTTGTTTAGAAATAAGAAGACAGTTAATCCGTTGTTTGCATGAGAATGACTCCAGCATTCTCTGTCTTTTCCTAAACAATCTCCCTCTGCTGAATTTCACCTTGAATCGTGATAACAAGTGAACTGCTCGACTGTTTTTCTTTTGAACCAATGGAAAAGAGACAAGTCTCTCTCATCTCAGAGTTCTTTCTTAAAGTTCTAAGCTAAGCTGGAATAGTCGGAGTCTGCTGGGAACTTCAAGAGATGTGAACTTTCCCAAAGAGCTGGATGGACGTTTAGTCACACGCTAAGGAAACGTCATCCAGTTAAGGACTAATAACATGTTGTTATGAGTCCACTTTGAACGAGCGTAAGCTCAAACTTTGTTTATTCCTTCCTGGAATAAGTTATCTTGAAGTCAACCAGGAGCTGACACATCTTCTGATGATCCAAGCAGATCCCAGGAGACGTTGAAACGTAAACGAGGACCATCATAAAGATCACAGAAATATTGGGTAAACTAAAAAAGAAAAGAATCCGTGAAATTACTATTCAATCTGAATAAGTAATTAATTAAGGATAAAGAGGTCAGCTTAATACTGACCCCCCC
>JBBPBX010008181.1:16882-29886 GCA_038048925.1 Garcialebias charrua | reverse complement strand
GAAGTCGAAACGTTTTCTGCAACAAACAAAGTCCAGTTGTTCTGTATTGAACGCCTTTTTTGATTTCATCATGTCCTGGACGACTGAGAATCTTCACCAGCATTTTGAGTTGTCAAGATTTAGAAAAATCCATATTCAGCTTAAAGGTATTGTGACATAATTTTTGAACTTTGCATATAGTGACACAACATAAATATCTTGTATCATTCAACTATGTTCGTTTTAGCAAACAAAATGATATATTAATGAAAATTCCTTTCAAAGTGAGTTTAAAATTTAAAAAACGTGTTTCTTCCCAGGACATCCGACTACACGCGAATGCAACATCTGTGACGTAGGGTTAGGACCGTCAGTCTGTGTCTGCCATGATAACGCATATTCATTCTCTGCCAGATCGCCTCTTTTTTTGTATAACTTGAAAAATGCCATTACGTTGTGTCGCATTTGGGTGTTCTAATATCATCAGTGAACAAGTGAGCCTTTTCACTTTCCCAAAAGATGTAAACCTTCGTTAAGAATGGAATAAACAAAGCTGCCCCCCCCCGCCTAAATTAGAACCTGCTGTTTCTTGTTCATCTAACTTTCTGCTTCCCAAACTGAAGACAAATCGCTCAAATCTTCATCTTAGATTACTTATTTATTGTCCGCCATGAATATGTAAAAGGGGCGTTCTAAAGACGTTCTTCTTCCTACGTCACAGATGTTGCATTCGCGTGTAGTCGGATGTCCCGTGAAGAAACACAGTTTTTAATTTTAAACTCACTTTGAAAGGAATTTTCATTAATATATCATTTTGTTTGCTAAAACGAACATAGTTGAACGATACAAGACATTTATGTTGTGTCACTATATGCAAAGTTAAAAAATGATGTCACACACACTTTAAGCCTTATTCACACGAGATTAGTTTTACCTAGGGACCACGTGTAATAAATAAATTACTCCCCAACGTCTGCTTTTTATGTTGCACATTCACACGGGATAACCAAAGCCTGAGAATTAGATAAAATTTAGGGATATCTTCCGGATATGATGTTAGTTAATGCGCTGCATATTTTAGAGCTGTCAACCCGGAGCCCGTCCTGGATTTGGACCAGGCCAGTTCATAATAATGTGCTTAATGTGAGGACCAAGCCGGTCTCAGGATTTGATGCGGATTTAGGAATCATACAGCACAAATAAAACTAAATAAGAATGCACAATATAAAATTGTATTAATCAACTTGTTGAGGAGGAGGCAGGTCCGACCGGCCAGTTTAAGAGGTATAAAAAGCAACGTTAAACTCAGATGGACAACCTGTCACTGGCCGCACGCATCTGCTGACCTGATGGTTGAAATGGACTTGCGGTCTGTCCAGGGTGTACCCCACCTTTCACACAACGATGGCTGGACATGGGTACCAGCAACTCCTGCTACCCAAAAAGGAAGAAGTGGGTAAATATAATGGATCGATCGATCAGCTGACCAGCTGCGCCTCTTTGCACCTGCTGTCATCTGCGGCGAAGGAAGTAGCAGCATCTACCAAAGCCAAAGCGAGCAGCGCGTTCATGTAAAATAGCCTTGGTCTACATTTTTCCAAATGGATTTGCTTAAACAAAACAAAAAAAGCCAAAAAAAAAGCAAACAATGCCTAATTCCATACTGGATCCCACCCGTTTCTGTCCAAATCACAGAGATGCCTATTTGCAATGGATTAGTATTATCACAGGATCTCGGAGTTAATCAAAATATAATGAGTAATTTGCGGGGCAATTTTTACTTTACAAATTACTGACATGGCCTATTTGCACGTGATTAACAATACAGACAATCTCCGTAATTATTACAAATAGCATGTGGTCCCTAGGTAAAACTAATCCTGTGTGAATAGGGTTTTAGAGACCATTTGCTTTTAAACATTGTGTTTCTTACGCTCAGTGACACACACAAATGTATCTGTTGTGGCGAGTAAACATGTGGTCATTGTGTGGTTATGGGTTGCTGAAAAGGTTGTGGTTATGATTAATCAAAAGGTCTGTGATCAGAGACAAAGCCCAGTTGCTTGCATAAATCCACACTTTAAGCCTCCGTCTAAGCCTTTACAATCTGCCCCACCAGATAAAGGGCACCCAGATTTCTGCAAAGATGATAAATCCTGGTAGTGAACGTCAATTGTGAGCTCAAGATTAATCCAAAAATTAATATGATCATTAGGGATGCTTGGCTGGAACTATTAGTCCCAATTTTCCCAATTCCTGGAGAAAATGAAAAGGCTTTTAATCAAATATTTTGTTTGTGTGCAACACAAACACAATTGAGTAGGAAAAAAGGAATCCATTTCAAAGTCGGAGATCAGATAACATTTTTGATAAGAGGATCGTTTAAAGTTAAGCTACTGCTGCGAAGTTATCAGCTGGAAAACTGGCGCCATACAGAGCACAGATGGTTGGCTTTGACACGTTTTTATATACATCCCGCAAAGTGAAACTGTTTAAAAATGCTGTCTGTGTTGTGTATCTGTGGGTTCACAACAGTTGGCCATCATTTTCAAAGGAAGTTCCTCTGAGACTCAGTTTGCAAAGCTTGTTAAAGGAATATCCGCCCCTTTATGTTCGTTCTACCGGTTTCCACATCTTTATGTCCTTCAACACTTTTGCTCTTATGTTCTAAATGTTGTTTGCTGTTTTCAGTATCTCTAGGTTAAAATAAAGTCTTACTCAAAGTTTCCCTCCCCGGCAGCTCGTTCTAAACAAATGACCATTTTATTGCAATAATACGTACAGATTTAAATGCAGAGCCATGCTTGTACGTTTTTTGGGTTGTTGTTTTCAGGTGAAGTTGACCTCGTTGATGTTGCTTCCTCGTGCTTTCGTGTGATCACATTCGGCTGCTGCAATTTAAACACTTTACGCTGTAATGGGTTTTCCACATCTTTCTCAAAAGCAGCTAAGACACCCCTGTAACTACTCGGAGAACATGTTGTGCAACCTCACCTCCAATGCTATTAGAATGCATTGTATTGTCAATTTATGGGTAATGTTTGAAGCTTGTCCTAATTGGAATGAGTCCAGTTGCAGGTTAAGCGAAGGACATGTCGGACAAAAGAAACACGAGTGTGGTTTCCAGCAGAAATGTTGGTGTGCAGTCCAACAGTATGCCCTCTCTGTCATCGGAGCAACAGATCTTGCAGTATCAACATCAAAGAATCCTCATAAAATAAACATACCAAGGTCCAACAGACTGACCGACTCACACAGGAGCTTGATGCATCTGTGCAGCTTCAGCGGACAACACACTGTCTCATTTTTAAGCCAGCAAATATGATCAGATAACATTTGATCACCTATGCTTGCACGTCTCACCTGGCATAAACAACACGCCAATCCACCGCTTCCAATGCATCTGCACCTTAAAATCAGACTACCATGTTGTATGAATTAGGATGCTCAATACACACTAAAAGGAGGAGTTTATGTTTAGATAGTTGCTTAAAGTGGCACTGAGCTATATTTTTCCATCGCAATGTAAAATGAAAAGCAGAAGTATAGACAAACCTATAATTATCTCTTAAAGTTGCGAGCCCTTCAGATTTCTGTTTACTTTTCAACTGACTGCTCAGCTTACCAGTTCTGGCTCAGTGTCCCTGCTCTCTTATGGTTATTTTCTGCAGTAAAAGTCAGCTGTTTTTTCTGTGAAAGCCTCTAAAACTCAAAAGAAAGCTGAAGGGAGAGTGAATATTCATCAAGTTGTTCAAACACGACAGCAAAAGAATGTTAATGTTGCTTCGATTCAGCTCGATGTGAAACTATTTGCTAACAGGTTGCCAACAAGGCACAAAGGTTCTCATGCAGACCGTCAGGGTTATGTTTGGAGCTTGTTGTGGTGCTCCAAAGAGACCAGAGGAATTTATTCATGCATTCAAGAAGTAAAGTTTGAAGATACAGAGTTTACGTTGTCTTTTATTTGTTCTTTTATTAATTTGATTACAAGATTTAAAAAAAAAACTGATGAGAGAAAAATGAGAGACAAGATAGATAACATTAACAGTAATGCTAAAGAATGTATGACAATTTATACAGTAAATGACGTCAGATTTTTTTTTAAAGTGACCAGCACCATTTTTACTTCTTATCTAGGTTTGTGATACGGATGGATGTATTTATTAAATGAGGATGGTTCAACCAAGAGTGAGAATAAAGAGCAGGAGGGTTAGAACAAGATAAATATTATAAGATATGTTTTCTCGTGTGTTTGGTTATTTTTCTAAAGTTTTTTTTCCCTAATTGCGGATGTTACAAATAGACATGAAAAAAAAATGTGTGCAGCTGAACCCTATGTCCTTGTACGTGCAGCAACTAAATAAATTGATGAAATAAAAACATCTTATCCCTTCCAATTGTACTAAATTGGCTCAAATTCATTATTCACAAGGGGAAAAATAATGGTTTATAACACTGTATTGCAATTATCGATTATAGTTTAGATTCTAAAAACAAATCTCATTTCAATTTTTGCCCTTTATACTGAGAAACCAAGGGCCCTGCCTTGTTTGGTTTTGGAAACTGATTCAGCGTAATACTGTTTTATGGAAGCTGCCATGTTGTGATGTTGGATCAAGAGTCTTTTCATTGGGAATGGGTCATTAAGTCCTGCATACTATCCTACTCACATTATGGTGTTGCATGACTTTTTTTTTTAGCAATAATACTGGTACATTGAATACAGTTTAATGTAGTAGAGAAATAAAACTCTGAATTTACTGCAGAAAGATAGGTACTACATAAATATGCATACCAGCAGTGTATCTTTACATGGATTGGGTGGGATTTAAACTTGTACTGGAACCATCTGACAGAGATGGTTTGTCCTGTTCCGACTATGACTTCTGAGCTCTTGTCAGAGGTCTATCAATATGTTTTCACCCGTTGCCTCTTTCTCTTACCCATTTTCTAGCTTTTGTATTTGCATGCATTTCCAACTCTCTGGGTGCAGAAGGGTGTCACAATTCTTTTGAGAGGAAAATAATGTGGTTTGACTTCCAGGCCCATAGAAAAGTGTGAGCATCACCAGTAAAAATACCTTACAAATGCAGGCATTTTCTTTGTTAAAACCCTTCAATTGTCAAAGTGACCAATGTAATGTGTAGTTTGCCATGTTCTGATGTATTATGTTTGGTATTAATGCAAAGCTGGGCAACGCTAATAAAAAAATTAGTTCCACAACTTCTAAAACGCTTATTAATTTTTTTAGGTCCACAATTTCAAAAGCACAAATGTCTTATGAAAATTAGGGGAAGCTAATTTAAACCGCTATTTATATTCAATATTGTTTCAAAAAACAAATAGTAATTTATTTTTGTTGCGCAACCGAAAAATAAATTAAACCAATTCCAAAATTCTATAGGCAGTCCACAGATTTAATGAAAAGTAACTAAAATGATCCTAAGAGGATGAAATTACAAAAATCAAAGGATTTATTTAATACTTTACGTAGATATATTCTATTCGGCCACGAAATTAACAAAAAAGAGAATGATCTTTAATCCCTAACACACCACTTTTAAATCTCAAATACACGGGCGTCTCGCCACCGCATTTATACATAAAAAGCAACCCAAATACATAAACTAACGACTCACCGTCGCGTGGTGTACACAGAACACACAATAGAATCCTCCGGCCGCGTTAATTTGGCTTGAAACAGCGGGGTTCTCTGCGGATTTATGAAAAGACCCAGCGCATTCAGCTAGCCATATTCGTTAGCATCCGAGTTCACCTCTGACCCGGAAGATGTCAAGATGGAATAGTCCATTTTTAGTAGGGGGGGATACAGAAATCGACCGGTTTTTGTATTGCGTTTTTTAATGATTCGTTTTCATCGTAGCTATAATTATTTTTATGTTAAATGTACATTAACAAGCAGCAGCAATGTTAGTAGGTGACTGGCCGGGGCGGGCCATTCATTTGCCTACATGGTAGAATAGATCCACGTCTGTTCACCCCTCTGCTCCCTCCCCCCCTCCGACCCTCCCTCCCCTCTGCTCCCTCACCAAGGGGGGAAAAGTAAACAATTCAGTTACGGAGCCAGCATAAGAGCCTGTAAATAAGTTTTTTTTTTCGTTTTTACTGATAGATAATTAGTTATTAGCGGTACTGCATTTTAAATAAAAATAGCACAAATCCGTTTATGAATTATAAAAGTTAGTCAAAGCACAAAAACGCTGACAAAAAGTTTAGGTCCACTGTAAGCGGATTAGCGCTTTAGCGCTTTATAGCGTTCATATGCCCACCTTTGTATTAATGTATTTCCCAACAAGCATAAAATAGACTGTATGTCAAAAGCTGTTGCAAGTTAAACAACTAACTTTACACATCATTGATCGGTATAATGACATGTCATCCGTTAACACACTGCTTCACTTCAAGGTGTATTGAAAGGGTGTCCTACTCTGCATTGGGATATTTTACCTGCTTTGTTTTGTGACTTCAAACTAAGAGGCAGATGTGGTAGAAATAAAACCATAAAATGAAACATAGCTTTATGGCTTTTGGATTATGTTTGCCATTGGTCCTTGATGGGGTGGCAAAAATGAGGACAATCGTGGAAATAAAATTTAAAAAAAGTCTGCAAATCCATGAGACAACAGTGACACCTCAGAAGATTGGAGATGTCGCTTATTCTAAATCAGTTTCCTGTCTGCATGCTCAGCCCCATTACCTGCTTTGTGGGGTACTGCCCTCAGGAATGTACTACCCACATAATGATAGATGCCAAGCAGCAGAGGAGGAACAAGCACTCGTGCAAATGCGTTCAATCACAGAGCCACGCAGAGAGAGATAAAGACGAGCCGAATGAGATGATTGACGAGGAAAATTCTGGGAAGTCTTTAAAGAAAGTGTCAGAGGGTTTCTGTGGGCTAATAGCACAGTCACCATGGTGGAAACTCCTCATGAATCACGGCTCAGGAGTTTCTTTTCTTTCAAATGTAAATCCAAACTTTTAAACCGTGGGTTTGACTGCACCAATGATACAATAAAGCACACTGCTAAAGCTTTGACGACCATAAAAATCAAACTTTTATGAAAATTCGCCAAACCAGAGACATGTATATATCTTTGAGGAGGCAAAGAGACTGCCACTGGAATGCAACTGTTAAACACCTGGATTTGTCAGATTTCTGTGCAGCTGTTTAGGATTCAAAGCATCCAAGACTAGCATCATGGAACAATTTCATCATTCAGCCTTAAAAACCTGTTGAACGGCAGATTCATCCTTGACTTTTATGTGCTTTCTCTTCGTCGTGAACCCGCTCTACTTCAGAAATTTCAATTCTGCAAAAACCCAAAGGAAGGACGGGTCATTTTCAAGTTCAAGGTTTTGCTTTCTGTTCCAAAAATGAAGACTTAATAGAAAAGAAATTCCAAGAAAAGCTGTAGTTCGTCTAGTTTTAGTGATAAAAAAACATTCTTCATTCACTTTAAATACACACCTTCCTACATCTTTAGGTAGCATGGTGCGAGGTTGTACTGCAGATTTTTTTTTAATTATGGTAAATGGTAAATGGAGCTTATTTATATAGCGCTTTCTAGCCCCCTGTGAGGAGCCCCAAAGCGCTTTACAATACCAACCATCCACCCATTCATTCACACATTCATACACCAGTAGTGGTAGCCTGCCTTGCAAGGCGCCATCCAGACCTACCGGGAGCAACTCAGGGTTAAGTGTCTTGCCCAGGGACACAACGACACATGGTGAGCGGACGCGGGATTTGAACCACCCACCTTCCGATCGGGGGTCGACTGCCATTACCACTGTGCCACGGCCGCCCAAGAGTTGGCTCCAACAGTACTAAATACCTCCTATACAATGCGGAAACAACAAAGGGCTTCATAATGAGGTAAAATAAAAGCTAAATGAATTCAAATCAGGGGGAGTCATGGGAGTGGCGGGATATGAGCACCGAACAATTAGCTAGTGCATCCAGGATACGAATCAGCTGCTGACACATTACGCACACACTGTAATGCTCGTTACAGCTGCAAAACACACAATCAGTCCATCAAAGTCAATGTCAAGAGCTGAGAGTGAGCGCTGTCAGGATCCGCCTGTCGTTCAACCCTTTAACCTGCTGCTGCGCCCAGACACAACAGCCTCGTGTTGCGATTTAACAAGTCGTGCTTCGTTTTCTGCGGGACTTTCCCCAGACTTTTGTGCTCTTTGAAGGATGCTGACTGTTTTGATGCTTTCATCTAAAAAAAAAAAAGGTGGGGGGGGATAAAAGAATTATTGAACGCAAACACCTATGGTTATACATAAAAGGGCTGAGATATTTTAAAACTGACATCACTTCAAAGGGAATGAACACATTCAAAGGGTATCACAGGAATGGGAGTCAAAAGCCTGCTAGTCACCTGTAATCCATTGCTAATACCTTGGTCCCCACAAGTACGTATGAACGCTTGCACCATCCACACAAGTTACAGACACCGAGTCATTTATATTCACCCAACAAAATGTACGGATACAAGAATTTTTCTCACTGATATCTTGTATTTGCATTGATTTGGCATGCAAAACAGATCCAGACACATATACAAGGATTACGCCGTGAATATATCAGTGTCATCGCAGATCAGCGGACAAGTTCCAGTGACATCTATCCCCCCCCCCTTTTTTTCATTGCTTTTCATCTCGGTGTCTCCTTCTTTCATCATTTCACCTTTTAGTCTCTGCTTCCATGTACCTTAAGGTTGTTGCAAGTTCAGAAGAGTGTTTAAAAAGACGAACGGTTAGCTACAGAGTACCTTCAAACACCTTTCTTACTTTTTGAACCTTAAAACGTGTGCCTTTTTAAAAAAAAAGTTAAAGAAAGCATGACTGAATTATTCATGCAGCATAAACAAACCGTGTTTGCGACAGTAAAACAACAGACAATGTGGCAAATTTGTTGCTTTTTAAATATGTAACTGATCACCTGTTTCATCACCACGTGAGCATATTAGGTGTGAGCTGAGTTGTAGCTACACAAAGCAGTGTTAGAACCACTAAATCTTCGCCTTATAGGGTAAAATTGCTTTTTTTAATCAAAGGGGTCTAAAGACGGTGACAAAAAGATACATGTAGCTATGATTTCCAGTCACATAATTTATGTATAACAGAAAAGAAAAATCACAGGAACTCGACCTGGCAGGCATTAATCAGACTTAATATTTGTGGTTTAAACGAGTTTGGCTATTAATTAATTTCCTTGCTTTAACTTAACTGGGGTAGTCCCTCGCTACTTCCTGGTTCGACTTTTGCAGACTTGCTCTTTTGTGGATTTTCAAAGTATTGTACACAATAAACAAAATATTATACACAACTCACGTGATTGGGACAGTATGGGATATTACAGTAAAAAGTTAACAAAAAAATACGTCAAACAGTTGCCGCCTTTTTGTAGTTTTCTCTCAATTAGTCTATGCTGAATAGCCAGTCAAAAGGACTACATTACCCAGAAGCCAATAGTGCACTCAGCAATGCTTGCTGTTGCTTTCTGCTAAAATGGAGGGAAAGTTTTGATCCGATCCGAAAAAGTTTGGTCCTTCTTCATAGTGACTTAGGCGCTATTGGCGATTAGGAATCGATATTGATAATTTCTTAACAATTCCCATCCCTAGGCGCTAAGTGGATGCAGAGAGCTGTATGGAACCGACTGGGAATTGGACCAGAATCGGACATCCAGGCACATTGATCATCGGTCAGTCTGAGTGCTGCTTGCTGGCCCATGAGGCCTCTCCAGTGGGAAGGCGCTGCTTGGAGGTCTGGTGTTTTCTCTAGAGCTCACCGGGACATTTTCATCCAGATTTGGACTTGATTGGGACCTGGGGCCTCATGTACAAAGACTTGCGTAGATTTCTTACTGAAAAGTAACGTACGGACAAATCCAGAAAAGTGTCCACGCACAAAAAAATCCAGATTTATCAAACTGTGCGTACACCGGAATCCACGCACATTCCTTATGTACAACACAATCAACGTGGAATTCAGCGCACATGAGAGAGTGGCCGACTCCGCCCTTGACACGCCTCCGTATGAATATGCAAAGTCATTCAAATATGCCATGCACGACAGGAATGTCGTCTCTGCTCCATTGCAAATCATGTCGGAACGTGGAAAAAAGAGGAACTTCACGGACTGTGAACAGAAATCACTTCTGAGTGAGGCAGAGAAGCACGGAAAAAGGCTTCATTCGGCACGCACAGTGCAAAACAAACCATCCACTTTTAAATAAGAAGTTGACCAAGCTGATCTAACATGCCTGTATAGCTTAGTGGCGAACGCGCCCGCCCTTCGTCCCAAAGGTCGTGAGATCGACTCCCGCTTGGTACAATGTTTTTTTTTTCATTCCGGATTTAAAGACCACAGGAAAACTATTGAATGAAACAACAAGAAATAGAACAATACATGAAATGAAAGGAAGCAGACGATTTATTGTTTTGTAAATAGTTTTCATGTGTATTTCAATCTGGAACGAAAAGAAAAAGAAAAACGTTGTACCATGCGGGAGTCGATCTCACGACCTTTGGAACTAAAGGCAAGCGCTTTACCCACTGACCTAAACGTAGGCGTGTTAATACAGCTTGGTTAACTTCTTATTTAAAGAAATTACATCTCATTGTTGTCAATATTGTTGCCACTATCTGGCGCATGCTTTTATATCCACTCATCTAATTGCGTCCATGTGGATGTAATAATCGTTAATCATGTGTGTTTGGTGGGATTTATGATTGTTTTCATATCATGGACACAGTTTCACAGATCACCTGTAAGTGTCGCCAAAGGAACAATAACCACAGAAACGTGCGTACGCAAGCAGGGGAGCAGCCGTGGATTTGTACGTGGAAGCGCAGATATTCCCGTTCATATCAGATTTGATACATACGCCACTTTGCGTGGAAAGTGACGTGCGCAATGTTTTTGTGCGCACGCATGGTTGATACATGAGGCCCCTGGAGTTCTCTTAAAGCATCTTGGTGCTCAAGGGCTGCAGAGAGCCGATCAGAATCAGACCAGAACTGAGTACGTAGTCAAATAAAATTTAGCGGTAGCTATGCAGTACATACGCATACGTATGTTGTTAAAATTACCTAGGTTTAAGAGTTTAGAACATAGCAAGAGTGGGGGAAGGGTTTCTGAAACCTTAAAATGTATATAAATACTAAAATAAATATACAGTAGCGTGCTACTTGGTGGCTTTTCACTTATTGCTAGTGATGTTCCAGAACATAATCTTTGGGATAAACGAGGGGCTACTATACTGTGAACAGCTGATGGTAAGACACAGATGTAGTGTCTCAAACTAGATCTCAATAGATATCAAAGTCAAAGTCAACTTTATTGTCAAAACTGCAATATGTACAGGACATACACAGGATTGAAATTGCATTTCTCTCAGTCCCTTCGGTGCAACAGTAACCATTTAAACACTAAAACATTTAATAAACATAAGCATAAAATGAAATAATAAAAGTGTAATACTGTCCTGAGTTTTTGCATAGTAGTATAAAAGTATATCTATAAAATAAAATGAAGGTTCTGGCATTGACATTTGTAATAGAGTGACAAAGCAGCATATGAAGTTTATGTACACAGTATATGTATGAGGTAGTTGATATTGGTATAGAGGTAAAGTGGCATATGCAATAAGGCTAGTAAAAAGAATATATATATCAGCAGTAGTGTAGATATAAAAAGTAGTGTAAATGTAAACAGTAGTAATAAATGTAAACAGTAGTAATAAATGTAAACAGTAGTAATAAATGTAAACAGTAGTAATAAATGTAAACAGTAGTAATAAATGTAAACAGTAGTAATAAATGTAAACAGTAAATGTAAACAGTAGTATGACTATAGGCAGTAATGTAATACAAACATTAGTGCAAATATGAGAAGTAGTGCAAATTGAATGAGCACATGACCGTGTGTTGAGTGAATAACCCGTTTTGATGACACAGAGTCCAGTGTTAAATTGTTGTGTTGTGTGGTAGGGATGGGATATGGGATGTAAAGAGATGTATAGTATAAACAACCCTCTTGGATCTTGATTGTAAAGAACTAAAGCAAACGGGGAAAAAAAGCCTCACAAATTGTGTGAGGAAAATAGTTTTCTAAAGTCACCACATGACAATGAACTTGGAGCTAAAATTGATATTAACAACAATACTTTTACATTTTGTTGTTGGATGTAACTGGGACCCTGTGTACATAATCTCGTTTCATCACATGTACCACATGCGGTGCAAGTGACAATAAAGATTCTCTGACTCTCTGACAAGAACAAGTGAAGCATCTTTCCAGCACAGTCTTGATTCGGTCATAATGACACTTCTGGTTCTAGCTGAAACAGTTTCTGAGAGCTGATGACTCACATATGTTTGTTTTTGAGGCTTTAACAAAGTGTGACACAATTAAAAACCTCATGCTAGGTTGTGAATGTAAGTATAGCTTTTTCTCGTATTCATAATTTCCATTTGGAAGAAAAACTTTATAAATGCTGATGATTCATCACATTTCTGGAGATTTACAAATATCATTGGAGTTTGTGTAAAAGGTTTGAAACATATAATTTTTAACAAACACCACAGTTTGGTGCGTCCAGTTGTTTAAACAATGTATTTTTGTACTCGCTCTTACATAAAAGGAAATGGCCTTAGCATTGTTCTCAGACATGTCTATTTGTGATCACTTGCACTAAAAGTTGAGTTTTTATTTTAGTCAGCCTTAACAGAGACACGCAACTGTAACGAGAGCTCAAACTGTAGCAGGATGATGTTTTAAGAAAGAAAAATCAAATTTTTAATGGTTTTTATCCAGTTATATTATTGATGTCTATAAAAATAGGAAATTCAGCATTATTTTGTGTGTGAATATGTTTTACTTTGAGTAACAGGGCTTTAAGTGGAAAAAAATAAGTGCCGGTACCCTCCCTAATGTCATAATACTATGCATACCTGCAAACTCAGAAGGGATGAAAAAGGTGGCA
>JBBPBX010008180.1:50353-63198 GCA_038048925.1 Garcialebias charrua | reverse complement strand
AACTGAAGACCTACTTCCTGTTTCCCAAAATTGCTCAAAAATTGCTCAAAAATGATCAGAAATGATCTTTTTTATCATAATTATTATTTATAAAGCCTTTAAAACAACCAGAGCTGCAACAAAGTGATGTACACATGAAATTAAGAACATTTAAACACAAAAAAAAAAAAAAAAAAAAAAAAATTTTTTTTTTTTTTTTTTTTAATTCATATTTTTATTAAATATGATATGTTCGTAAGTCCCGTGGTTCGCAGGTCGATGGGGTCGTAGGTCGGGGGTTACCTGTATAGTGATTACAGCAGTGGTATTAGCCTATGTGATATGCGGGCATACGGAGTATACCTACTAGAAAAGCTTAAGAATTTCAGTATACCCACTTAAAAGTGCCCAGCGATACATGACATATCATTAGGCACGTGTCATTGATACATTAAACAGCAGTTAAACGCTTACGTAACAATCTATCGGTATACAGAGCTTGTTTATTATATTTGCTAATCCAGCAAATCATTGTATAATTAATACTTCTGTACTTACTACGTAATATTTGAACATGTTTTGCTTTGATACCATCCATCCATTATCTTTACCTGCTTCTTCCTTTTATGGGTTGCGAGGGTCACTGGTGAACATGCAATCTCCACCCAGAAAGGCCCCCGGACCGGGATTTGAAACAGGGTAACCTGCTCGCTGAGAGGCAGCAGCTCTACCAGTTGTGCCACCATGTGGCCCTACTTTGATACCATTTTATAAATTCTATAAAGTGGTTTTAATACAAAGCCAACTGTTGTACAAAGTTTGTTTTTCATTTATTCAAATATAAGCATCAGAGAATTTTGGAAATGTTCAATATGATTAAAACTCAAAATAAGTTGACGATTACATTGTACTAACCAGTGTACTTTGGTTTCTAAGCACAGCAAATGGATCAACTATGGTAAAGTTAGTTTTGCGTTGGACATTTGCTGTTTGCTCCTTGGCTTCAACAGTGTTCAACGTCCAATATTAAACTAACTTCACCGCGGTGTACCCACTACAAAAATGTAGACTACACAACTGGTTTACAGTACATTTTGGGGATTGCTCTCAGCTACTACTACGCTAAATTTTATCTCAATATCAGTGAAAATGGCAGAATTATAGCCGCATTTAAACAGTATTTCCTAAGGGGGATTAGCTGGGGCAGCCATTTTTAATCAAATTGGCTCCTAAACTAAATCGGTTTTAAATGTGTATCTAACGATTCCTTTCAAAAAGTGCAAAAGTCCCCCCACCCCCAATTAAACCTCACCTTTACCTGTCTGACTCTACATCTTACGAAAGGCTGGATGTAATGAACGGCAGGAAGGATGAATATTAAGGAAGTTTGAAACTGTCTCTCCTCTCACTCCCACGCCTGTCTCATTACAACCGGATGCCCTCTGTAGTTCAGCTTGGAAATAGACTTACTTTATGGAAATTAAACTTACAATTCATGAAAAACTGACCCTGCTCTGTAGATCCCAGAATGTTTACATCCACCCACAGAAAATCACCAATGAATGTATTTTCACCAATGTACTGCAGTTGTTGTATTTACAAGACAGTACTTTAAAGGACCTGTATGTGAGAGCTAAAGTCTGAATCCTTCAGACTGGAAAACAGACGTAATAATAATAATAATAATATAATACTGAATTCCATTTATAATGCACTTTTCATTAATAAAAATCTCAAAGTGCTAACCCCTTCAGCCCCATGTCTGCTTGGACTTGTTGACCTATTACTCACTTAAATTAATTGGAATTAATGTGTCTTCTAGGCATGATAACCTTAAGACAGAGAACTGGAAGAAGAAGAAAAAAAGCATCACCAGATTTATTTGCCTGAATAGTATCACATATATTGGAAGATGTTTGTTCTGGATCAAAAAAAGGTGTTCAATACAGCATTTTCTTCACCAGTATTTTGTTCTGGATGTTTTGGCATTGTTTGTGGGGTTCCTCAGGGGTCAGTCCTGGGTACCAAACTGTTTATAATGTATGATCTATGTATTGTACCTGAAATAATGAAAAATACACTATTTGCTAATGATACAAATAGTTTTTGTGTTGGAGATGACATGGAACAACTGTTAAAAGATATAAATAATGAATTGAACAGACAAAATGTGGTTTCCTCCCTTGCTCTGGTCGCAGGTGGCTGCTTCTGCCTTTGCTCCTTCGTTTCCCTTCTCCCTGCTTCGTTCCAGTAGCTCGGAGAGATAAAGGGGTGCGAGGCAATTTAGGCATTTGAAGGTCAAAAGAAGACTCTTAAAGACTATTCTGGGAGCCAGTGAAGGGAGGACAGAACTGGTGTGATGTGTTCAGACCTGCGAGTTCCGGTTAAGAGGCGAGCAGCGGCATTCTGGACGATCTGGAGACGTGAGATGGAGGCCTGACTGATCCCAGCATATAGTGCATTACAATAGTCCAAACGGGTCGTGATAAAGGCATGGACCAGCTTCTCAAGGTCAAGTCTGGACAACACTGGCTTGAGCTTAGGTACCTGTCTTAGTTGGAAGAAGCTTTTTTGCAGAACAGAATTGGCAGGCAGCACGGTGGCACAACTGGTAGAGCTGCTGCCTCTCAGCGAGCAGGTCCCCGGTTCAAATCCCGGTCCGGGGGCCTTTCTGGGTGGAGTTTGCATGTTCTCTCCGTGCATGCGTGGGTTTTCTCCGGGTGCTCCGGTTTCCTCCCACAGTCCAAAAACATGCATGTTAGGCTGATTGGTAACTCTAAATTGACCCTGGGTATGAGTGAGACAGGTCCCTCTTGTAAATGAGTCCCCGTGGCTCAACGAGGCTAGTATAAATAAAGGTTGAATGAAAGAATGATTTGTTTGTCAAACTAGAAATCAGAGTCTAAAACCATCCTGAGATTTTTCCCAGACTGCTTAAGATATGGCTGAAGAGAGTCCAGGTTGACAGGATCAGAGGCGACAGTTGAGCTAGGGCTAAAGACAACTTCAGTCTTCTTATCATTGAAACTTAAAAACTTTGAAGCCATCCAGGCCTTAATGTCATCCAGACATTTTAACAGAGGGTGAATGGAGCAAGCACTTGCTGGTTTCACAGGCAGGTAGATCTGACAGTTATCGGCATAACGATGGAATGAAAGACCATGTTTCCTCAGGATGGACCCCAGTGGGAGTAAATAGAGTGAGAGCAGAAGGGGTCCAAGAATTGAACCCTGTGGGACCCCGCTAGAAAGAGGCAATGTATAATATTATTATTAAATTATTGTTGGGGGTTTTGTTATTTGTTATTGATGATTTTTTTTTTTTTTTTGTGAAATGAAAGGAATAATATTTGTTCATCTACTACAGTTAACATAAATAGATACTATATTGATGGGTTAAATATGGTTAGTTGTTATACTATATGTGTGGATTATACATGTGATAAATGTAAGATTATGTAAGTGCTTAAGGAGTGGGAATTTTGATAAGTTTATACTTCTACCCACTCCCTTGAATACAGTGTGTAAAACAAAAAGCTGATTTGTGAGCAAACATATTTGCAATGGTTTTTAAGCTCAAGGTTGAAATGTTAATTTAAATCACAAGTATTGAAAAGGAATTTGAAATGTAAACCTAAGATAGCGTGAGTTAAAACACCACAGCCAATAATTTGTTTTATTTATTTTAATTTGTAGTGTGTTTATAATGCTAAAATAATCCCTATTAAGAGCCTGACAAGCCGAGGTTCTTTAATTAGCAAGGTCATTTCCGTTTCAAGCCTACAGAAGGCCACGTCTTTCACTTGCTACCATGCTAATTAGTTTGTTGCAAACACATTTGAATGATGGTGAGGAGTAACAGGTAGAAGAGGGGGAGCACTTCTCTGTGCTTCATAGGACTGGAGGAGTGGGGTGCTTTGTTTCCAGTACCTTGTTAAAAGGCATTTAATTGGTGGAAACAGAATGACTACAAAAATTGTGGTTTTGACATCATGGCATACCTTGAAACTGGTTACCAGTCATGTCTAGTGTCTGCTACAGAAACTCTGCAGCTTGTGTGTATAATAGAGGGCTACTCTATATGACAATAGACCTTCATTTTCTGCCAATAATGCTGTGTTCATGCATAAACAACTATAACAAAAGGTTCAGCGGCTATATTTGAATCCTGCAAAACATATTTCTTGAGAAAAAAATGTATTTTGAACATGTTTCCCCCAAGATGTGTTTGTGAATGCAATGTGATTCTATAAGAAAAAGTTGAAAAATGAATCAACTCACACCTTGGGTGGACCTGCATTCGTCTGGTAATTCAATAAGCCCGAGGGTGGACTTGATCTTTCACTAATGGTAAAGTCATCAAGGCAAACAAATCAACCAGGATGGAGGGCTCTGCCTACAAGAAACAATCCATCTCAGTCTACTTTCGTTTCTTTTTTTTTACTTGAACCGAACAAAGCCACCTGTGAGGATGTGTGTGCGTTCGTGAGCGCGAAAGAAGCCGTGTTTTCGGGTGTGTAGTTTAATTTCTGCTGTGCTCTGCCCAGGCAGACAGGCCTGTTAATGCCAGATGACTGAGCACCACTACACAGCAGTTGCTATGGTTACCAGCCAGGTTCTGTGTACACGGATCCTCCTTGCAATTTCAATCTACAGTAAAGCACTGAGGGAAAAGCATAAAAAGCTAGACAACAAATCACCTCACCACCCACACGTGCACACACACACATGCATGCAGTACATTACATACCCACAGCCACATGAAAGATCCTGCTTTTACAGTATAGTATATGTGAAGAAATCCTTGCAAACGAGAACCCACGGATGTGCAAGTTCCACCCACATGATGAGCCAGTCGCTCACCTCCGTGGAGCACTCCGTACTCGCAGTATTGTGCTGCATAGCATTAGAACGAGCTCCGTAAGGAAACACGGCCTGGTGTGCAGAATTATCACCCGCACCAGAAGTGGCACAGAACCCAGTGGGTGAAACTCTGGGATACCTCTGAGCCTAGAAACCCCTTTCAGGCAGCATGTGCCTTATTTCCTCTTGAAGGTAACAAACAATCTGTTTTACAGTTTCTCCATCTGTTTCTGACGGCATTTTATTTCCACCCTTACTTTAAATCTCTCACACACGCTTACAGCACACATGCACACAGGGCAGATTGGGAGTTGAAGATGAAAGGAAAAGGGAGCTGTGTCTGTGCCAGTGGAGCTGTGTGAGTGGGAAAGTGATGAAAGAGAAGCTCATTTAGTAAATTGACAGCTCCCTTCAGGATTTTTTTCTCCATCTTCTCCTCTATGAAAGGCCTGGGTCCTTCTCAACTCCAAATTTATTCTAATCAGGCAAGAGGAAAGTGTTACATTCCAGCATGTTAGTGTTTCGCTTTAGGTTGTATCTCTTCTTCTACTTTCTCCCACAACTGTTTCATTCAGTCCACAGTGGATGTCAGTGCAGAAACAAATCAACTCCGATTACAGCTAAGATGTGAAAAGGAGAGCTTAAACAGAAAACTGGCAGATTAAAAACAAATGTTTATGTAGGAACTGTAAGCTACTCTATAAATAAATACAAAGTACATAAAATGACCAGCGTTACGCACAAACACTGCACCGTTGGAATTCCTACACAAATAAAATACACAAAGCATTAAAACGTATATCTGTTTTTTACGGAAGCGTATTGCAGTCAACCATGAAAAAAAAATGTGGAGCTTATGTAGTAATCACATGATACGTATGTAGTAATAACGTGATATTATGTAGTAAAAACGTGATACTATGTAGTAAAAATGTGATACGTATGTAGTAATAACGTGATACTATGTAGTAAAAACGTGATACTATGTAGTAATAACGTGATACTATGTAGTAAAACGTGATACTATGTAGTAAAAACGTGATACTATGTAGTAAAAATGTGATACTATGTAGCGTGATAAGTATAGATGTAGCATGCGCGTAGCCAGTATTTTAGGAGGGGCGGTTCCTTTAAATATATAGTAGACCTGCAAAAATCCACATGCCTTGGTGGCACAATGGAAAGCGTGTCTGCTCTCCACCCCAACGACCCGGGTTCAAACCTGATCTGGGTTAACTTATTTTACCTTTTTTTTATTTATTGGATAAATAAAATAAAAAAGGAGTTTGTGTTAACCACAGGCATATTAAGTCTATGGTGTTAACCGGTTCGACATTAGCGGCGTCTCCATACCTTCTCTTTCCACCTCTCTTAACACAGAACTTGTGTTGTGCGGGAGTTGTAGGCGGGACCACAACTCCCGCACAACACAAGTTCTGTGTTAAGAGAGGTGGAAAGAGAAGGTATGGAGACGCCGCTAATGTCGAACCGGTTAACACCATAGACTTAATATGCCTGTGGTTAACACAAACTCCTTTTTTATTTTATTTATCCAATAAAAAAAAAAAGGTAAAATAAGTTAACCCAGATCAGGTTTGAACCCGGGTCGTTGGGGTGGAGAGCAGACACGCTTTCCATTGTGCCACCAAGGCATGTGGATTTTTGCAGGTCTACTATATATTTAAAGGAACCGCCCCTCCTAAAATACTGGCTACGCGCATGCTACATCTATACTTATCACGCTACATAGTATCACGTTTTTACTACATAGTATCACGTTTTTACTACATAGTATCACGTTATTACTACATATGTATCATGTTTTTACTACATAGTATCACGTTATTACTTACTACATACGTATCACGTGATTACTAGATAAGCTCCAAAAATAAAATTTCACTACATAGTATCACGTTATTACTACATATGGATCACGTGATTACTACATAAGCTCAAAAAAAAATTCATGGTTGACTGCAATACGCTTCCGTAGTTTTTTGGTTGAGGAAATCAGCAAACAAAATTTATTGAGTTGACGCCACACCATTAAAGCTATGAAAAGGACGTTCCTTGAAAGAATGCATCAAATTTGTGGTTAAAACATGAACAGTGGTGTCCAATCCTGGTTCTCCAGGACAACTGTCCTGCATGTATTAGCTTTTCCTCTGCTTTTACACACCTGATTTGAATTACAATGGAAAAACACGCTTCTGCAGAACTTGAGAACATACTGAGAAACAAACATCTGAACCATGCAAGACGGCAGCCCTTGGGTTAAACGCTAAAGCACGTCACTGGTTCCACAGAGTACAGAGCTTCTGCAGAAGTTCTAGCAAAGATTAGCACAAAGCATGAAGTGCTTGCTCAGACAATATAACACACATAAAGTGATGCCATAATTCATCAATTAAAATTTAATATTTGTAACAGCCATAGCATGTTATTTGTGATCAGTAATATTACATAATGTTCCGTCTACACCTGACACTTCGCACAACAAAGTTGAAAAAAAGATATTGTGTAAGTTGTTAGCACTTAGAATGTGATAATGACTCAGCTTCCATAGGTTAGGCCAGGGGTGTCAAACTCACTTACAAAGTGGGGCCAAAATTAAAACCTTTTTCAAAGTAAGAGCCGATTTCAGAAACTACACGAACTCAAATCAGATTCCCAACATCTTTTCTTTGTCGTAGGTTCCTCAACAAGAGTTTGATTGGTCTCATTTGATGCTCCCTGTTGTGCTTTCAACGTCATAATCAAAGATTACTGAAAACATTCAAGCGATAGAAGTATTTTACGTTTCACATATCATCTTGGGGGCCAGATAAGATGTCAGCGAGGACCACATTTGGCCCCCGGGCCTTGAGTTTGACGCATATGGCTTAGGCTAACAGGGACCCATGTGGAGCTGAGAGATGGTGCCACTGCAGCAGAAAGAAGGTTGGACTCTGCCATCAAATTCGGAGACCCATCTGAACCTATTCACCAAACAAGTTAACTACCCTGCTCCATGCCATCCTAATGGATCTGTGCAAAACAGATGAGGATACAGCAGCATGTGGAAGACAGCTCAGGTCAGAGCATCAGCTGTAGCTCACATTGTTCAAATAAATATTTGGGATTTCCTTCAAACAGACTGGATCAAAAGGCTGCGGGGACTTGAGCTTTTAGATATGTAAGCCAATATGCAAAACAAAACTTACCAGAACCCTGCCAGTGAGCGTCTGAGCGGAGATCATGACCCCAGCCCAGTCTTTGACTGAAGTCATCCATCCCACCTCACTGACTACCGTCTCCTCCTTCTCATCAGGACCTTTAGTTGTCTTGTCTGCTGCCTGATTGTTGGCAGGATTATTCACCTTCTGAGCCTCCTGAAAGAAAAAGAAAAGAATAAATAAATAAATACCCGCGTGAAGGTAAGTGATAAAAGGAAGAGAACAGAGACACATCAAACCTTCTTGGTGACCTCTAATGTTTAATCGTGTCCACATATAAACCCACATACATGTAATAACTACTTCAAGAGTTACCCCATGCATATTGCTTTAGTTGATGTGCACATATGGTTCTATACATCAGTCATTCCTTAGGGTAAAGAGCATACTGCTGCTGCTGTTGTCACACAGGCCCTTTAATGCTCCTTCTGCCCATATGAGTGCACAGAGCTTCTCCAACATGCTCTGTTTGGCAGAGCTGCAGCGTGCAGCTGTTCCTCTGCAGCCATTCACTCACTCCTTACTCTGACACTAGCTGCCTCTCAGCCTCCTTGTCCTTCTGGCAGAAAAAGCAAGCAAGTAGATTTCCTTATGTTTAAAGTCACCGTGGCAACAAATCCCAGCAACTAAATGCACAGGTGCAACAATATCTGCTCACGTGCAATATATATTTAAATATGCACTACATGGTACCACATATAAACTGGTCGTTAATCAACGACGTGAACACCGCGTGGAACTATTTTCATGATAGTTTCATTTACTTTGTAAACAAACACGCTCTTTTCCGGCAGTTCAGGATAAAGGGCCGTGACAGCCCCTGGTTTACTCCTGAACTAGCTGATCTCCTGCACTGGAGAGATCATCTTTGGGCCGCAGCAAGAAAATCACACTCAGACACTGATTGGTTGAAATTTCGGCAGCTAAGGAATAAATGCACAACTGCCATCAAAGCCGCAAAACGTAACTACTTCTTATCTCAGACCTCCAAAAATCTAAACGATCCTAAAAAATTCTGGAAAACCATCAAATCTCTCTCAGGCACCCCCCAATCATCTGACCTCCCATCACAATTTCTTGTTGACTCTGTTCCTGTGTCAAATAAGCACGAGATCCTGAACTGTTTCAATAAACATTTTGTTGCTTCTAGTTCATTATTTGACACAGTTACAAACGGAAAATCAGCCACTTCATCTAATAATCAAACTTCTACAAATCAAATCCCTCCTACAAGTCAACCATCAGTTAATCACACCTTCTCTTTTTCTCCGTTCTCAGTCAGTGAGGTAAATAAATTGTTAAATGATCTTGATCCTAAAAAATCTGCTGGTCCAGATGAACTTCCACCTTATTTCTTAAGGCTGGCTGCTCATATCATCACAGTCCCTGTGACCCACATCTTTAATCTGTCCATAAGCCAAAACACCATTCCGGATGCTTGGAAAACAGCCTTTGTTCTTCCTTTGCTGAAGGGAGGTGACCCCACCTCACTGAACAATTATCGACCGATCTCTAAACTCTGCATCTTAGCCAAGGTTCTAGAAAAACTGATAAACTCTCAGATCAAAAATTATCTGGACTCATTTAACATCTTACCTCTCCATCAATCTGGTTTCTGGAAAAAACACAGCACAACAACTGCTTCTCTGAAGGTTTTGAATGACATTGTTGAAGCATTGGATGCTAAGGATTATTGTGCTGCACTTTTCTTAGACCTGTCTAAAGCTTTTGACACTGTGGATCATAACATCCTGTGTCATAAGCTCTCAGAAATCGGTTTCTCTGATCACACCATCGGTTGGTTTTCTAATTATCTTTCCAATCGGAGGCAATGTGTTCAACATAACGGTACTTCTTCCAGCTATTTAACAGTTAAAAATGGTGTACCACAAGGCTCAGTTTTAGGACCAACCCTCTTTACAATCTACATAGCTAATGTAGGTCAGAGCATCCCTGATGCATCCTTACATTTCTATGCTGATGATACAGTTGTTTACTGCCGAGCTAAAACAGTAGCTAAGGCTTTCCAGTTACTGCAATCTGCTTTTGACATCATCCAGTCAGATTTGTTCCATCTCAAACTTGTCCTAAATGCTGATAAAACAAAAGGGATGTTTTTTTCAAGTAGGAAGTCGGTCCCAGCAGATCTTCCTCTGATTTTATCCTCAAATGGTGTCCCTATTGAGTTTGTTGATTCCTATAAATATCTGGGTATCCTGGTCGATTCACATCTCTCTTTTAAACTCCACGTGGAAAACCTAGTGAAGAAACTGAAAGTTAAACTGGGTTTCTTTTTCAGAAATAAATCATGTCTAACACTGAATGCTAGGAAACGCCTTGTATCTGTGACTTTCCTTCCCTCCATTGATTACGGTGACATTCTCTACATGAATGCTCCTACAAGCACCCTGCGGATGTTGGATGTTCTATCATGGTGCACTAAGATTCATAACTGGCTGTGATTATCGTACCCACCACTGCACCCTGTATTCACTGGTTAACTGGACATCATTAACCTCACGCAGACTCTTCCACTGGTACATTTTCATCTTTAAATCACTTCTTGGTCTGCTGCCCTCATACATCTCCTCCTACATGTCTTTGCGTGAGTGCAGCTACAGCGTGCGCTCTCAGGACATGATTACCTGCAGTGTTCCGTCAGTGAGGACTGAACTTGGAAAAAGGGCCTTCTCCTACTCCGCTCCTGCTTCCTGGAATATCTTACAAAAAGATCTGAAGCTCTCGACCTTGACCTCTTTAAATGGTTTTAAGAATCTGTTGGAATCCTGGCAAAAACCAATGCAGATATGTTCCTGTCTTTGATTTTGATTGTCTTTGATTGTCTTTTCCTGTCTTTGATCTTTGATTGATTTTATACATCTACCTTATAATGTTTTGCTAGTTTTTTGATACTTTGTTAAAAAAAACTATGTATTTCTCTCTTTTGTTTTTCTCTCTTTTGTTTTTCTATTGTTCATTGTTTAAGGAAATTCTACCATTGCTGTTCATTGTTCTTTAGTTTTAGCAGGTCGCTTTCGGAAATGAGCCCACGAGGCTCAATAAGATTTACCTGACTAAATAAAGGTTGAATGAATGGTGTTTCTGCAGGGTGTAAGAACAGAGTTCTTATAGAACAAGCCATGAGAGTTTTCTGTCCATTTCCAGAGGCTTGTCTGATCAAACTGGATTACATTTGATACGGCATGAACACAGCTGCCATTTTCCTAATTTCATTCCAACCCCATAACAATGCTAATAAACTCGGCCTAAAAAAGCCTAACTTAGTCATGAGATCATTTTCTTGCTCCTCCTTTAGGCTGTCTGAGCTCCAGCAGATAAACCAGTTATTTGTGTTTTATACTCACAGTATATAAACTGGTGAATGGAAAGTCAGAGATGTCAAGTCATACAATGCCAGTGTAGGGCTGTTTGATTACAAAAATAATATACTGTATGTGCTTATTTTTGGTCAATTTGGTAATCCTGATTACGGTATTATAAACAGTTGTTCATTTGTTTTGGAAACATATTGCACGTAAAGAAAGTGAATTGTTTGAAATGTGAAACTTTCATCCCAGCAGTAGGTCACTGCATGAAATAATAAACACAAACAAATAAAATTATCCTTAAAGTGGACTTCCAATATATTTTAGAGCTCTTTGAAATCTGTTTTTTTCCTCCAAATTTTTGTTTTTATGTCTCTAAATTCCAAGTTTTATGGTGTAACCACATTTTTAGACAAAACGTGTTTAAAAGTGTCTTAATAATAATGGAATGCGCTTGGTGCTTAATATTGTTTATCTTGTTAAATTTTAAAGAAATGCAGCGTTCCCACCCGTGCGGGTGCACGTTTTGCACGTAGCGAAACTAATTTTTAAATCCAGCTGATTTGACAATTACGTTCATTTATTAAGGAAAGGTTCAGCTAAGACACATCTTTGCTATAATTTTCAGCAAACAAATAATTGTTTTTAAGTGTTAATCTTGTTAAAGTCCTTCCGTGCACGCTACTGTGGCCATTTTGTAGCCAATCCATTTTTGGCAAAACACCGGCCCACATTTCTGGGTTGTCAACAGTGACGCGTAACATACGCGACGCGTCAGCGGTGATGCATAATAGATGCGACTTATTCGGCGGTGCGACATGTTTATGGATTTTTCCACTTTATTGGAAATAATTGGACTGATGCGACTTATACGGTGGTGTGACTTTTAAGGCGGCAAGTATGGTACACATCAAAGCTACAGATTTAGTGTCTTGCGCAGACTTACATTAATGTTTGATTTATAAATCACTATTAAGTTTAGTAGAAGTAGACAGGAGAGTCAGTAGGCAGAGATGGTGTAGGGGCAGGGCTGCTGACTCGGGACCCGAAGGTCCCAGGTTCAACTCCCGGTTACTTCACACCTCGTGGTGTCCCTGAGCAGGACACCCTATCCCCAGGTGCTTTCCATAGCTGCCCACTGCTCCACATGGTGGTGGATGGGTTAAAAGCAGAGAAACAATTTTGTCACAGTATGGGAACATACAATGACAACAATACATAACACATTGTTATTATTATAAAGTTGACCATTTTTGGAAACATAAACGGAATAAAATAAGAAAACAAACAGATATTGTTTGCTGGCTGTTTGGATTCACCATTGAGTGTACCAGCAGAACAGAAGGCAGACAGCAATCAGAGTCTGGCGGCCCCAAACAATTGTTGTTTATCGGAATTCGGCTTCCCAGTTGGCCTTGGACAGGCCAACTTATCTCAAATTGCTCCTGGGGGATACATAA
>JBBPBX010008180.1:36535-50313 GCA_038048925.1 Garcialebias charrua | reverse complement strand
TGGCCTTATCAGAATCATGACGCTGATAGACACTGTACCATCTTAACAGAACTTTGGAACTTTCTGGAGTGTCCATGGACAACACGCCACCTTTGTTGAGCTCTATGCATAAATGTAATATGATGTCATTGCTATTTATGTTGTGAATTTTATTTTTTATTTTTTTATTTTTTTACACTTTTTCCAGGCCAGGGCATTATTTATTTTGGCTTCCTCCACCCTAATGTTCTTTTTTTCTCATCTGTCTGTATGTTGTATGTAACAGGTCTCTTCTAAACGAGTCTTCAAGGTTCAATGGGAACTAATCTGTATAAATAAATGTCTAGTAATAATAACAATATGGTAAATTATGGGAATGTTAGATGACTGCTTATGCAGATTTGACTAAATATTGACAACTTGACCAACACTATTCTTTTATTAAGCTTCAGCCAAGCACTGAGAAAATTAAATCTAATGGGGTGTAAAATATCCTCTTGAATATAAGATGCGGAATGAATTCAGGGAAGGTCTGGTATGAAATAAAATAAAAAAAATCTCCTATTTCTTCAAACCAATCCTCCCAGAACCATCCTATCTGCTACTTGCAGGGCGGCTGCTCACGCTTTACTGCAAAAGAAACAAACTAACCATCTGGCAGCTAGGACAGAAACATGTGACATTGTTTTGTTGACAAGAAAAAACATTTAAAAAATAGACGTCTAAAGCTATACTGTACCGGTATTTTGATTTAAAAAAATCTTTTGCACTTTTTTAAATAAAGCACATTATATAACATGCTGCAGAAAATAAGTGGGGGGAGAATCTTCTAAGCTCTTTAAAATGTATCTGACTGTGCAGGCTGCATGACTAAGATAAACCGTGAACCACCAGCCCCGAGTCTGTCATCTTTAAAAGTGCATTTAGCTACACCATCAGCTTCTGTCTCGCCTGTAACATGCTGCAGGTATTCAGCACAGTGTGTATGCACACAGGTCATTCTGTACACTGATGTCTAAAGTTTCACTGGCTGCCTGCATGAGTACGTCACAGCATGTGCATGTTGTGCCTATTGGTTTCTGAACCAGAAGACCCCAACCACCTAATCTTAAAAAAAGCTGTTACTGGATCTCTATCAAATCACATCTCGCATAATTTATGGAATGAAAATTATTTCGTATCTGGCAGAACTTTAAAAGTTGTATTTAAACAAAAATGCAAATCTGTTGTCCAGAATAAGTGCTTAGCGAATACAAACTAGAAATTTTCTCAATATTGTTTGAAGGGTGCCAGTGCAGATGCTGCTTGAAATTCAACATCACATTTGTGATTATCTAAACTCTTTTTTAAGGCCTGCTTTTTGCTGCATGAACGTGTAAAAAGTGTGAAATTAAATCATGATTGAAAGAAAAGGTAAATAATAATATAATAATAATAATAATAAACAAAATAAAACATTTTAACACACAGATAACAAGAAAATTAAAATATAAAATGAAAGGTGGCAGATGAAGAAAAAATCTTATTGTATCTGCCCCTTATTTTCTAACAAACAATTCAAACAACAAATTCATTAAATACAAAAAAAGAAAATCGAATAACTCATTAACTCCCTTAATCACAAGAATTACTATTTAAACTCGTGTCTTCGTTAAACATATTTCCTTAACAATTTATCCTTGATCTTTCTTTTAAATATAAATATTGATTTAGCTTCTTTAATGTCAGTTTCCTCTTCGTTCCATAACCTAACTCCCTGAACTATTGCAGTCCTTCCTTTCAAACTAGTCCTATACCTAGGCATAACAAACATATCAGTTCCCTTAAGATTATAACAACTCAATCGTTTTACAAAATACATCTGAACATTCAAAGGCAATACATTATTATGAGCTCTATACATCATTAACAAAATATTATTATCCACCAGATCGTGAAACATCAGTAATTTAATCTGATAAAATAACGTACTTGTTGGATGACGATAAGGTTTTCTGGTAATAATTCTTATAACTCTCTTCTGCAAAACAAAAATAGGTTTTGTAATCGATCTACACGCCTTACCCCAAACACCAACACAATAAATCATATGTGGAACAATAAGTGTATTGTATAACAGATACAATGCCTTGTCATTCAATAGCTCTCTAACTCTATAAAATACTGAAATAGATTTAGATTTTAAAAAATTGACAGAACTTATATGTTGTTTCCAAGACAATTTTTCGTCAATTATAACACCCAAAAACTTGACCTCATGGACTCTACAAATTTCAGAACCATCAATTTTAAATGAAACATCAATAGATTTATCTTTATTACTAAAAATCATATAATTGGTTTTTTCTAAATTTAATGATAATTTATTAAGTTTAAACCAGAAGTGAACTTTGTCAAGTTCAGTCGTCATTAATTCCATTGTTTGTTCAATACTTTTACCAAAAGTAAAAAATGAAGTATCATCAGCAAATAAGATGCATTGAAGAAGACCAGACACCTTTACCAAATCATTAATATATAAAATAAATAACTTTGGTCCCAACACCGATCCTTGTGGGACTCCACATGTGATTGTGCTATACTCAGATTTCACATCATCTATTTGAACAAGGCCTGCTTTTTGATGCTTGAACGTGTAAAAAGTGTGAAATTAAATCATGATCGAAAGAAAAGGTAAAGCTGCGGACAGTGGCTCGTCTTGTTTACCATGACAGCTACACATGTCTTTCTCACTCCTTGACAGACAGAAATGCAGACCTTCAAACAAAACATGGCAGTGAGAAACTGAAAGTAAAACTTTTGAACCATGAGCAGCAGATGTTTCTGTAGTGTTTTATGTAGATGTGACAAGTTACAAAGACCATTCATTGCCACTTTTAAAAGGCTATATATACGGGCTATTCAACTGGTGGCCTGCGGGCCATTTCTGGCCCGTGGGTGACTTCAATCCAGCCCACCAATGACTTCATTTTTTTTTTAAAAACGTTTAAAATTAAAATAAATAAAAAGATGTGGGGGGATTTGGGTTCTGGGTTTGGGTTTTGGGTTCTGTTTACTGTATTGCATTTATGATTCAATGCAATAAAATAAACAAATTAAAAAAAGTAAAAGAGCATTGTAAAACTTGGTTTATTTACATAATGACTTCATTCGCTGGACATCCGGCCCCTGAGCTTCTGACTTTCAGAAACTGTGGCTCCCTGAGCAGGTTTGTTGAATGGCCTTGATATACCGTATTTTCTGCCGTACACATCGCACCGCCCTATACCGTAAGTCGCATCAGTCCAAATACAGGTTGTCCCCGACTTACGAGCGAGTTCCGTTCCTACGAGTCGCTCGTAAGACGAAAATTCGTATATCGTAACCCGAAACACGTGTCGCTCGTAAGTCCGGATTTTTTTGGTCGTAAGTCGGAAAATGTATGTTAGCGCTGCGCCGAACACCCGTTTTTCAACACAAACGTACATACTGGTTCATAAACATGCACAGAACTTGGTTTACAAACGGTTAGCTAAGACACTTTCATCTGAAAACACATAACAGTGCTGTATTTTCTGAACAACTTTACTGTTCGTTAGTCCGCTCGTAAGTCCGGAATAGGCCCGGCGGCATGGGCGGGCATTGAGGTGCATTGCCCCCCCGCAGAGTCAGCTGTGCCCCCCCTGACAGACTGGACGACGTGAAGTTTTTTGTTTGTTTGTTTTTAATCTCCGAGTGTGCATTCTTCTGTTTTTCCTATCTTTGTTTGTCCGTCATACAATTCAACCAATCAATGAAGCCGAGGCAACATTCTAGCCAACTACAGTTCGAGGGGGGCGGGTGCAAACTAGCAGTTTCAAACAGAAACACACGCTCACCACTGTCCGTGTATCTAACTTTTTCCCAACAAAACAAGAGGAAAATGAGAGCAGACAGGAAGCGGCACCATCCATTTCAGTGGGAAACGTAAGCACTGAAGTCAACTGACTTTTTTTTAAAAAAAAGCTAGAAATTAAGAAGATTTTGAGCTAACCAGCAACATTGGAAGAGTTGCAAATAAAAAGACCAGAAAGAACTTATAAAGGTAAGAACCACTGTGCTTTCTGTGACATGAGTACGGTAGTCCAATATAAACTTATGGCTGTGCAGATAATAAATGTACAGTATTTTGTTTATTTAGCACTTTGAGATTTTTATTAATGAAAAGTGCATTATAAATGGAATTCATTATTATTATTATTATTATTATTTGATATACTGTCTGCAGCATAACATTAATCTTGCATAATTGTGGTGTGCTGTGGTGGAGAAAGTACTCAAACACTGTACTTAAGTAAAAGTACAAATAAACAGACAAAATGTACTCTAGTAAAAGTAGAAGTACCATATTAATGTTTTTACTTAAGTAAAAGTAAATAAGTACTTGCTTTTAAAAATACTTAAAGTATTAAAGTAAAATCACTTGCTGAAAGTATTAACTAGTGCAATGGCCTACAATATCAAATGTGCCTACTGTATATATATGTTCTGTAATACATTAATAGTGTTGAGCCATTTTAATGAACAATACTGCAAATAATACATGTTTTTATTGTGTTTACTCTGTGACACAGTTCACACTTGGACTTGTGATTCTGTGTGTCAGAATTTCAGGGATGACATGCAGAGTTAAATGTCATTAAGCAAAATAAGAATAATAAGGAATGAATATACCTTTGAAAGTTTTTATTTAACACAAAGTAAAACCAATGTGTCATTTTAACTGCAGTAAACACATTTGAGTAAAAGTTGTCTGTTTGAAAAAAGGAGCATTAGACCTAACAAAGGAATGGTCGAGTTCCAGGAGTGGTCACAGAGCCGCTGTTCAACTTGAAGCAAATAAAATGTTGAAAAAAATATGCCCCCTTGAAAAAATAGAATGCCCCCCCATTGAATTGTTTCTGCAGCCGGGTCTGGTCCGGAACCTCGTATGTCGATGACTCGTAAGTCGGGGACAACCTGTATGTCTAATACAGTGGAAAATCCATAAATATATTGCTTTACAGTATACGTTGCATGTATTATGCGTCACCACTGATGCATCGCGTTTGTTACACGTCACCGCTGACAGACAAGAAATGTGGGCCAAATCCGGAAATGTGGGCTGGTGTTGTGCCAAAAATTGATTGGCTGCCAAATGGGGCATGTATGGGAGGACTTTAACAAGAATTTAACAAGATTAACACTTAAAAACAATTATTTGTTTGCTTGAAATTATAGCAAAGGTGTGTTCCAGTCTAACTTTTGCTTAATAAATGCACTTTGATGGTCAAATCAGCTGCATTTTCAAAAGCCGATATGCAGAAACGGGAATGCGCAGAGAGCGACTCGCTGTGCATTTCTTCAAAATTTAACAAAATCATCATGTAAAAACAATTATTTGTTTGCTCTACATCATAGTAAAGGTGTGTCTCAGTTGAACTTTTACTTAATAAAGTCACTTCAATGGTCAAATTAGCTGCATTTCGACAGGGCGGCACAGGAAATGAAGCCGATTTGACAGCTGCTCGAGGCGCGATGGATGAAGGTGGTAGGTCATGGCAAGCCAATTGTGTCAATAGCCACTTTTACCTATTACATGACACAATGGCATACCATACAACTCGAGTGACTGAAGTCAAAGTCAAAGTCAACTTTATTGTCAGATCTGCAATATGTACAGGACATACACAGGACCGAAATTGCGTTTCTCTCAGTCCCTCGGTGCAACAGTAAACATCTAAACATTGAAACACTGAAACATATAATAATAGACATAAGCATAAAATAGTAAAACTAACACTGTCCTGAGTTTTTGCATAGTGGTATAAGAGTATGAAAATTTACACCAACTCTAAAACTAAAACTAAAACATTAAACATTTAATGAACATAATACTGTCCTGAGTTTTTGCATACTAGTATAAAAAAAGAGTATAAAAAGTATAACTAAAATAAACTAAAGGTTTCTAGCATTGACATTTGCAAAGTGGCAAAGCAGCGTATGAGTTAATGTACACAGTATATGTATGAGGTAGTAGTTGATGTTGTTATAGAGGCAAAAAGTGGCATATGCAGTAAGGCACATTGGGCATCCCTAAATAAGACCGTTCAGAGCACACTGTATATGTATCAGCAGTGGTGTAGATATTAGAGTAGTGTAAATGTAAACAGTAGTAATTAAATGTAAGCAGTAGTAATAAAAGTAAACAGTATTAATAAATGTAAACAGAGAATGTAAACAGTATTATGACTATAGGCAGTGATGTAATACAAACATTAGTGCAAGTATGAGAAGTAGTGCAAACTGTATGAGCACATGACCGAGAGTTTAGTGAATAACCCGTTTGATGACACAGAGTCCAGTGTTAAAATCTTTGTGTTGTGTGGTAATGTGTGAGAAAGTTTTAGTGTTAAGGCAGTTCAAATGGGAGGGGGGGCAGAGCAGGCAGAGTGTTTAGCATTCTGACTGCCTGATGAACAGAGCTGTCTCTCAGTCTGCTGGTTCGAGCCTGGAGACTCCTCAGTCTCCTCCCTGATGGCAGCAGTCTAAAGCGGCTGTGTAGTGGGTGTGTGGGATCACCTGCCATGCGGTGGGCTTTCCGAGTGAGGCGTTTGCTGTGTAAGTCCTGCAGTGAGGGCAAGGAGGTGCCGACGATCTTCTCAGCTGCTTTCACGATGCGCTGGAGGCTCTTGCGGCAGGATGCAGTGCATGCACCAAACCACACAGTGATGCAGCTGGTCAGGACACTTTCTATGGCACCTCTGTAGAAGGTGCACATGATGGAGGTTGAAGCTCCAGCCCTTTTCAGCTTGCGGAGAAAGTAGAGGCGCTGGTGAGCCTTCTTCGCCAGTGCTGCAGTGTTCCTGCTCCAGGACAGGTCCTTTGAGACGTGCACTCCCAGGAACTTGGTGCTGTCCACTCTCTCCACTGCGGTGCTGTTGATGGTCAGAGGGGCATGTTGTGCATCCCTCTTCCTGAAGTCCACGACAATCTCCTTTGTCTTCTCCACGTTGAGTGGAGTGTAGTGTTCAATATTTTCAGGCAGAATTAATGAAAACGATCATATCTCAGCCAAAAATTGGTTTATACAGTAAATATGGGGGGGAAATCCATAAAAACATTGCTTCGGCGTATAAGTCACAGGCATGCAAATTATGTAAAAAAACGTGAAGTATAGGCCAGAAAGTATGGTATACCTGGTATATGATTCTGGGTAAGTCTTTAGGTAAACATAGTCTTATTGTAACAGCACTGAAAATATCCAGAAATGTTCTATAACCCTAAGTGTTCCTTACAATGTCATGATCAGTTGAAAAATGTAATTTGTTATTATACTGATAGTTAACGTTAATAAACCTAAATAAAAAACATGTTAGTAAAAGTTGTGAATGGCTTCCAATTATTGCATATTTGTTTATCTTTGTAAACAAAGTTTCTGAAAATAGGTTGACAATGGCATCATTCATGGAAAATAAAACTGGGATGAAAAACAGATGAGGTATTGGTACATATTTACATTCAGATTTGTTGAGTAACATGGCAAATCAGCTTCCAAATTGTTTCTGGCAAATTCAGCCAAGTGCTCTGTTTATATAAATACCCATACCCACATTTCAAATATGTGTATTAATATTTCTGGAACCTACAGGAGTAAACTTTTTTTAATGCAAAATTCAGGATACTTTTTTTTTATTTCATTGTTTGCAAAGAATACCTTTAAAATACACCCCATGTTTTACAGATAGAACATGGACCACGTTTCACCCTTTATTCACTTTTTGTATCTGTCTTACCATAAAACTGACATGTTACACCTTTTTTCCGCAACTCAATTTAAAATACACTTTACATAGTTCATCTCCCTACTTCGAGGACCTTTTTATAACACAATGTTAATATTAGGATTGCATCAATTAACTGCATACACAGGGGGTTCTGTTAGGAATGAGCACGAGTGCGACAGATAAAACATGACACAAGGACAAAGACAAAGAGAGAAAGTGACAGCGAAATCTACAGGACAAGGGCAGAAAGACAGAGGGACAGGGAGGACAAGAAGAACTCGTCAAACAATAAATCAGAGAGAGGCAAGAAGACGGAAAAATGAAGTCATGGCGGCAGATGTAATTTTAGAAAGGAACAAATTAAAATATATCGTAAGACTAAAACAGAAGAGCACACGTGATGACAGATAAAAATTTGTTGACACAAGTAAAAGCAGACCATGGAACAGACAAGGAGCAGGAGAAAATGGGGAGGAGATAGGGAGTCATGCTCGTCTGACTCGACCGATCTAACAGGACTTAGCTTCAACGCAGCTGTCCTTCTGGCTTTCAACGGCGTTGCTCGGGAAAATTCTATTCCAGTCTGTGCAGCTATTTATAGGCTCACCCCATGAGACGTGAAAGTAGGGAATCTCATAACATGCTTCGTTACCCCTGTTTGCTATTTTAATGCCAGTACATTTATCCAGTGTCTCTGGGATGGAGATTCTCACTGGGACATTAAGAAAAGGAGAAGAGGGGTGAAGAATAAGGGCAGCACGGCGACACAGTTGACACCTAACAGTGTGGCGGTCACAGTTTGCTCTCCTGGCCTTTTGAGGCAAAGTTTGCATGTTCTCCCCATGAGCATGTGGGGGGATTGGTTTCCTCTAACGGATTAAAAACATGCATGTTAGGTTGTTTTGTAAATTCAAATTGTCCGTAGGTGTAAGTGAGATGGTCGTTTGTCTTGTTTTTCTCGTGAACTCATGAAGGACTTGCTACCTGTCCAGGTACCCTGCGTCTCGCACTGTGTCCAGTGAAGATAGGCACCAGCTGCCCCACAACCCAGAAAGAAAAATTCAGGTAAACGGTAAATGGAATGCACTTATACTGTATAGCGCTTTTCTATTTTAATCAAGATACTCAAAGCGCTTTACACTACAATCTGTGCCCTCATTCACCCATTCATACAGCACTCTACAACACTAATCTGAATCTGTAGAAACTGGTCAGTGCTTTGGATCACATTCATACACCAATGGGACACCAATGGCAAAGAGAGGCTCAGTGTATTGCCCAAGGGCACTTCGGCATGCGACTGCTGGTGGAATCGAACCCCCAACTCTTGCATTGGAGGACGACAGTTCTAGCCACTCAGCCACAGCCGCCCCCAGATAAAGAAAATTAGTGGATGGATGGATGGATGGATGGATGGATGGATGGATGGATGGATGGATGGATGGATGGATGGATGGATGGATGGATGGATGGATGGATGGATGGATGGATGGATGGATTTTCTTTCTTCACAGGGAATGCCCAGTCAAAAATATTCATTTTTATTTTATTATTTTATTTTATTCTTTTTTATAATAATGAGATACAACATTTAACATATATGTAATTGAAAAAATAAAATAAAAAAATATTAAATAAAGGTAGCAGATGAAGAAAAGATCTCATTAAATCTGCTCCTTATTTATCTAATAACAATTCAAACAAATTTTTCTATAATAACAAAATAAGTAAATAACTCATTCAATTTTCAGTTCACATATATTACGCATCAAAATACATTAATTTATATTTGTTTAACAATTCTATTTTAACAGTTTCTTAAATACAAAGATTGATTTGGCTTCCTTAACATCTGTCTTTAAATTATTCCATAATCCTACTCCCTGAATTAAGGTAGTTCTTCCCTTCAAACTACAGTAGTTCTAAACTGCGGTTTTACAAATACATATTTCCCTTTGAGATTGTAGCAGCTTGATGTTTTCACAAAATACATTTGGATATTTGACGGTAGTGTATTTTTTTTTTAGCTCTATACATAAGTGACAGAATGTTATAATCCACTTTCAAAGAATAACATCCCTTTTGTTTTGATACATTTTCCATTTTTGGAGAAAATTCCATGTTTTTACCTTGACTTTAAAAAAAAAACAGCCATGAAATCTTAAACCGTTATGATTTCTGTCAATGTTTTATACGAGGTATAAAAAAGGTGAGAAATCTGTGTTAGACGACAGTAAGCTCTGTAACTAATGTGAGTTGGGCTGCAAGTAGTAGCGATCTAGAGACTGACAAAAACGTGATATGGGAGCCAAAAGTTCATGCATGTGCAAAATCTCATTATGTCCGTGCTGCCCCTCAGTGCCAGGCTGTTTCTCAACGCTGCAGCCTAGAGCAGAATCAGAGGATTTGTGGACACAGTATCGGCAAACAGAAAGACAAGCCAAACGGCTTTACATCTCTCTACGTCCCTGCTGGACAGCCCACCCATCTATATAATGGGACAAGCGCTCACTCCTACAAATGGCTGCACTCCAAGTATGCTTTTTGTCCCAACTGTGACGTCTCCTCGGCTGGCAGAGAGAAACAATAAGACAGTAAAATGTAAAAGAAGTGTATAAGCCTGGCAGCGCACACTGTTTAAGACTGGGCATTCTTCCTTGTCTTTTTACTTGAACAAAAAAGACACAGAATGAAGACGCATCTGCATTAAGGTCACTTCCTTCCAACTAGAATGAAAGAAAGATTATCTTGAATCTACAGTCCTGCTGATTCATAATGCTACGCCACGCTACTTCTACTGAAATATCATTTCAAACCTCAGTGACTCCAGATAAAAATAGATGACGTTGTGAATTGTGGGTGATTGAAAGGTAATCCTTTGACGTCTTTGAGGCGCTTCATCTTAATTTCAGCAGATTTTGTGGCCATTTGCTTAAATGAGACCAGGCTAATGTGAAAGTGAAAACTAAATTAACGTTTTGTCATTAGATGTAAAATGTCAAGCAAACATGTAGAAAAAAAGAACAAGTTTTTTTTTTTTTTTCCCGCATCCAGATTTGGCAGCTGAAGCTACAGGAGCTTTACCACCAAGAGCAAGAACAAGTAAAGAAATTAGATTTTATGCCAATATGCCGAGTGAATGCTGAATACTGAATTACTTTTCTTAATAAACTGAAGAAGCTGAAACTGAGTTGTTGAAACTAATGGTTGGATGTAAAAAAGCAAAGTCTGGTCCAATGGACATTCAAAAAAAAAAAAAGAAACAAAAAGCAACGAGAAACAATAAGACAGTAAAATATAAACTATTTTATTTTTTTTCAAACTGATTGTAATCTTAAAACTAAACAAATAAAAAAACTGATTGTAATTTTAAAACTAAACAAATAAAAAACCAGATTGCAATTTTAAACCTAAACAAATAAAAAAAACAGATTGTAATGTTAAAAATAAAAAATAAAAAAGTTGTAATTTTAAAATTAAACAAACAAAAACATATTCTAATTTTAAAAATAAACAAAAAACAGATTGTAATTTTGAAAATAAACAAACAAAAAGCAGAACATAGAGGAGGTGTCATCAATGGAACACAGGTCCATTGATGTCTATGTGACATCATCATGAACATGATGATGTCACATAGACATCAATAGATCAAAGGATGCCATCATGTCACACAATGGTGTCATGTGACATCACCGTGTGACATCATCCAACTTGTGTTTATATACCAGAACGTGCCTCAGAAGCTCATATCACTTACAGCACTTCCCGGAGAAGCATTGTTTTAGTGTAGCACGTTTTTGGCAGTGAATTTTGGAAAATGTCTTATCAGAGAAGACCCAATCCAAGACAGCTAGTCAGGAACCACGGAGCCCAGATGGGGCAACTGTCTGTCTCTCACGAGATCGATAGGCTGAACGCCCTGCTCACCGAGTCTAATAGAAGGTCGTTCAGCGAGAACCATCGTGTGAACCAGCTGTCCAAGGAGCTTGAAGACACCAAAGCTCGGCTGGAAAAGCAGAAGCACCTCAAGGAAGTTTTTATCCACAAAATGGGTGACGTCAGGGAAGAACTGGAGAGACTGGAGAGATATTCCAATCCAGAAACTCTAAGTTCTGCCAGGATTGGCTCCAAGGTACATAGTACCATTCAACGAAAATGTTTGAAGTTCCTTCAGAGGGACTACGAGGAACTCAAAGTGGCTTACGTGAACAGCCAAGATAAGTTTTCGTCTGAACTCCGGCTGGAGAAAGAGAAAACTGAGGCTCTCCAGCGGCTGCTGGATGAAGCCAAATTGGCAAATGAGGAGATGAGCAACAAACACGAAGTGGAAGTTGCCTCACTTCGTCTTCACGTTGTGGCTTTACAAGATCAGGCCACGGAGAGCAAGTTTCAACAGGATCTTCTGAAACTATCTATGGACAAGGAGATCCAGGCTCTGCGTACAATCTCAGAAGACGCAGAGCGGAAATTGAAACAAGATCTTGCGCAAATGTCAACATGCTGTGAGCAGCTCAAAGTGGCTCACGCCATGAGCCAAGAAAAGTTTTCATCTGAACTCCGGCTGGAGAAAGAGAAAACTGAGGCTCTCCAGCGGCTGCTGGATGAAGCCAAACTGGCAAGTAATGAAATGAGCAACAAATACCAACTGGAAGTTGCCTCACTTCGCCAGCAGGCTGTGACATTTCAGGATCAGGCCACGGAAAACGAGCGCCAAAAGGATCTTCTGAAAGTGGCCATAGACGAGGAGATCCAGGTTCTGCGTAAGGTCTCCAAAGACGCAGAGGCCAAACTGAAGAAAGAGCTGGAACAAATGTCAACATCATTCGACCAACTCAAAGTCAGCAATGACTTGGATGTTGAGGCGCTTAAGTTGGTGTCAAAAACGTTCCTAAACCAGCTCAGCGAAGAGATTCAGCCTTCGGTCCAGCCCAGAGAGAAGAAGAACTCTTTCTGGAAGAGAACGAGACATTTCTTTGGTCTCGGAAAGCCTGGAAGTTGGAAGAAAAACAAGAACGCTTCCACCTGAAGGCTCCGCTCTTCGCACACACACAAACACACACACACACACCACAAACACACACATACAACATTTAAACAACTTTACAACACACACCGGTGATTTTAAGTTTGTTTAGTCATCTTTTAAAAAACGAGCAGCACGGTGATGGCAGCCGAACACTGTTACCGCCGTGCTGTGTGGGTTTTTCCCCGAGAACTCCGGTTTCCCCCACTTAGACTAATTTATTCACTGGTCATTACACTTACACACAAAACACACACAAAAAAACACAAAACACACACACACACAACATACACACACACACACACACACAACATACACACACACAAACATCACCCCGTTGAATTGCCACCTTATCGTGGTGGAGGTGTTTGCGTGTCCCAGTGATTCCAGTAGCCATGTTGGTGGGAATAAGTTTGGGGCCAGACTAAGAGCGATTCAGAAACCTTTGTCTTTGTTTATTATTGAAAAACATGGTTGGACAAGCTAAATATTTTAGAACATAAAAACTGCAAAACTACCATAAGTCATAGCTGTAATGTTGAACTAGGTCTAAAATGTCTTCAGAGAATAAATCATGTCATCTGGGCCAGTGATCTGATCGCTCTGAAGCTCAATAAGCCTTCAGACAACGAATAAAAAGTTTTAGACATTTTCATGTTGGCAAAGATTAGCTGTAATGGCCATCTTTAATTGGCTTATCCCGAAATATTAGTCCGTTGGAGAGAAAAGATTGTATTGAAGATTGTATTGAACGCCTTTTTTGATCCGTTGGAGAGATTACATTCAAATTCAGGGACATCAAAGTCCAAATGACATCACAATGTCTATGTGACATCACGATTATGTCACATAGACATTGTGATGTCACATGGACTTTGATGTCCATATGGACATGTGTGTATAAATAAATATATACATGTGCGTATAAAAAATAAAATAAAATAAAAAATAAAAAAATATATATATAAATATATATATATATATATATA
>JBBPBX010008179.1:26021-60132 GCA_038048925.1 Garcialebias charrua | reverse complement strand
TATATATACTGTATATATATATATATATATATATATATATATATATATATATATATATTATATATATATATATATATATATATATATATAAAATCACACACACACAGTACCCCCAACTCCTGTAAAGATATATCAGTGTTTATTTGTTCAATGTGATTAATCAAAACCAGTTAAATGTGATCATTGGTGCTCTTTATTAAGAAAATCAACATGTCACATTTCAGGAACTGATTATTATAGACACATTAAATGTTCACTAATGAATATTTCTATATTTATCATCACAGTAATAGTGTTACACACATTATGTTGTTAACACTCAAAATTAGTGTTTACCTATACTGTAACCTAAACATTTAAGGAATAAACATTTTTATTAATCACTTTAAAAGTTATAAATGTTGTCTTTGGTGCATGTTTGTTTTCCAAATATATGTCCAAATGTCATTCACACGGTGTGTGTGAATGACAGGCATAAAACACTTTGTAAAACAGTGCTTTATGAAGTTCAGTCCGTTTCCTTCTATCAGTTGACCGGCAGTTCTGCCACATCCAATATGGCGGCCGCTCTGACGTACCGCCGCTACGGACCAGCCCACTCAACGAGGCGTCCACTAACTGCCTCACCAGTTCTCTGTTGGGATCGCCCTGGCAGATGACAATAGCCAATCAGTGATGGAGAAAGGTCAGAGGAGCTTTGCTATGAAATAATGATGAATGATTGTTTGAAATTCATTTAATAGTTAACTCAGAAACCGCCGATCTGACTCCAAATCCGCCCAAATTATCACCACCCGCCCGAAGCTATTTTTAGCCGCTAAGTAGAGAGTGAAAACCGCCCAAATGGCGGTAAACCGCCCAATCTGGCAACACTTTCCAGGTCTTGGAAAAAATGGTATTCATCCGCGACTTTGCTTTCGACTCCTTAATCTGGTCAGGTGGTCCTCTTCTTCATTTAATATGCAATTCTAACTGGGATGGAGAACTTTATAAAGTCTGACTAAATATTACATCATATTTAGTCCCAATTCAGATAAAGAGCGAATTTCCGGCACTATTTTTTATCTCGCATTAATATTGCTAGTGGTGATCAGTTTTTATAAGATCCGGTTACTATTTTAAAACTCAGATTTTCAAATTAAGTTCGCACATTTAAATTTATGTTTCACAGACGTGACTCACAAGCTTGAGTTGAAATGCCAATAACGCATGAAATTAAGTTGAAATTACATAACTCATTATGTTAATTGGAAGTAACTTATAGAAAAACGTTATAACTATGGAGAGTATGACTTTTAACAGTGAGTTTCAAGTGTCATTAAGTTGTTGGTCATGAGATATTTTGCTAACAGACACAAACATTTGCCTTTAAGTGTTGGGTTAAAACACCACATTCACACACAGATTATCTTAAAACTTACTTTCTGTCACCTGATATAGTAAATTTACCTCATAGGAGCAAACCCATTTCATTTTCTCAGGTAATTAATTTATCTTTGGTAAGCTAAGGCCAGAGTACCACCCCACCCCGGATCTCAGGGTTTTGTTAATGAGTGAGGGAAGAAAGGAACGTGAGATTGACAGATTGTTGCAGCTTCTGCAGTACAGTATTGTGAACTCTGTGCTGGTCCATTTTGGTGAAGAGGGAGCAGGAGAAGCGTAAACGTTTACTGGTCCGTCTAAGTTAACCTCACTATGGTCACAAAAGCTGGGTAGACTGCGGGACGAGATTGGGAATAAAAGCCGTGGAAATTAGCTTCCTCCACAAAGTGGCTGGACTAGAGATGGGATGAGTAAAACCATCATGTTCAGTCAGACTCCCAAGTAGAACCACTGCTGCTCCTCCTCAAGAGCCAGTTGCCCTAGCTCAGGGGTCTGCAACCTTTACGATCAAAAGAGCCATTTCTGCCCTTTCATTCACTAAATTTAACGTGTCAAGAGTTGCAATACCTGCTACAACTGTCATTATACACTGGTTTAAGTTTGCTAGATGGGCTTTCCTGGCCAGTAGGTGTGAAATTATAAAACTAAAAACATCTAATGATTGTTAACATTTATTGATATTTTTACATTTTGAGACAAAAGAAAATATTGGATTCCATCCATCTTACATTCATCCGTCCAACATCTTGTATTGTCTTGTATTTTGCAAAAAAAAAAAAACTAAAACAGTGAACTGTGCAGACAAATGTGCTTTTTATAATAAAATTGTAGAGTACTTTATATTTTGGACTATAAGGCGCATTTAAAATCCTTTAATTTTCTCAAGAATTGACAGTGAGCCTTATAATCCAGTGAGTCTTCTGTATTAATTCTGGCTGTACTTACTGACCTCAAACTCAATGTATGTGGTTATTATGAATGAGTTGGATAAAGTTTAACTTATCTGTTTTGTTTCGATAATGTGCATTATGTATGAAAACAGACCCCTTCATTGATATTGAGCCTTATAATCTGGTGCAACTTATAGTCCAAAAAATATGGTAATTGCATATCCTACTTTTAAGAATAAAGCATGAAGTTAAAGTGAGTATAATTTACTTTGTGTATTAGTACTAGTATCCACAGAGGAGGTGGTCTGAGATTTCAGCTTTCCAAGACTTATAACTCAGTTTTGGGACTGATTCCGAAACGTTTTACACCAGATGGGAACAGAGGTGTCTTGTCTGTAAATTAGACTAACAAATTTCTTTGAGAAGCCTCTGTTTGTTGGTTGGGATTTTTTTTTTTTTGGTCAATTTACATAGTGTTGTGTCTTCTGTCAGAGACCTCAAGGGAACCCCCTACTGTTAAGGTGTGATCTGTCAATTTACATGTATGGGTTACCATCCATCCATCCATCTTCTTCCGCTTATCCGGGGTCGGGTCGCGGGGGTAGCAGCCTAAGTAGGGAGGCCCAGACTTCCCTCTCCCCAGCCACTTGAAGCAGCTCCTCCGGGGGAATCCCAAGGCGTTCCCAGGCCAGCCGAGAAACATAGTCCCTCCAGCGCGTCCTGGGTCTTCCTCTGGGTCTCCTCCCGGTGGGACCAGTGGTGTAGTCTACATTTTTGTAGTGGGCATACCGTGCTTAGAAACCAAAGTACACTTAGTAAAATGTAATCGTCAAATTATTTGGATTTTCAAGCATATTGAACAGTTCCAAATGTCTCTGATGCTTATATTTGAATAAATGAACAACAAACGTTGTACAACAGGTGGTTTTGTATTAAAAACATGTTATAGAATGTATAAAACAGTATCAAAGAAAAGCATTGCACACCGATAGATTGTTATGGAAGCGTTTAACTACCGTTTAACGTATCAATGACATGTACCTAATGGTATGTCGTGTACCATTGGGCACTTTTAAGTGGGTATACTGAAATTCTTGAGCTTTTCTAGTGGGTATACTCCATATACCCGAGTATCACATAGACTACACCACTGGGTGGGACGTGCCCGGAACACCTCACCAGGGAGGCGTCCAGGAGGCATCCTAACCAGATGCCCGAGCCACCTCAACTGGCTCCTCTCGATGTGGAGAAGCAGCGGCTCTACTCCGAGTCCCTCCCGGATGACTGAGCTTCTCACCCTATCTCTAAGGGAGAGTCCAGCCACCCTGCGGAGAAAACTCATTTCAGCCGCTTGTATCCGAGATCTTGTTCTTTCGGTCATAACCCAAAGCTCATGACCATAGATGAGGGTGGGAACGTAGATCGATCGGTAAATTGAGAGCTTTGCCTTTTGACTCAGCTCTCTCTTCACCACGACAGACCGGTACAGCGCCCGCTTCACTGCGGACGCTGCACCTATCCGCCTATCGATCTCACGCTCCAGTTTTCCCTCATTCGTGAACAAGATCCCGAGATACTTAAACTCCTCCACTTGGGGCAGGACCTCCTCCCCGACCCGGAGAGGGCATGCTACCCTTTTCCGGCTCAAGACCATGGCCTCGGATTTGGAGGAACTGATCCTCATCCCGGCCGCATCACATTCAGCTGCAAACCGCTCCAGTGAAAGTTGTAAATCACGAACTGATGAAGCCAGTATGGGTTACCTCAGCTTGAAATTTACATATGATGGTGCGTGGTTCTGTTATAACTCCAAACTTCTCACAGTTGTTCATGGAATTGCAAAAGCCTCCCGGATGGGAGTCGAAACGTTTTCTGTTACAAATAAAGTCCAGTTGATCTTGTATGCCTTACTGCATATGCCACTTTTTGCCTCTACAACAACATCAACTACTACCTCATACATATACTGTGTACATTGACTCATACGCTGCTTTGCCACTTTGCAAATGTCAATGCTAGAAACCTTTAGTTTATTTTAGTTATACTTTTTATACTCTTTTTTTATACTAGTATGCAAAAACTCAGGACAATATTATGTTCATTAAATGTTTAATGTTTTAGTTTTAGAGTTGGTGTAAATTTTCATACTCTTATACCACTATGCAAAAAACTCAGGACAGTGTTAGGTTTACTATTTTATGCTTATGTCTATTATTATATGTTTCAGTGTTTCAATGTTTAGATGTTTACTGTTGCACCGAGGGACTGAGAGAAACGCAATTTCGGTCCTGTGTATGTCCTGCACTGTACATATTGCAGATCTGACAATAAAGTTGACTTTGACTTTGATCAGAGAGAGAGTCAGAGAGTCTTTATTGTCATTTGCACCGCATGTGGTACATGTGATGAAAACGAGATTATGTACACGGGGTCCCAGTTACATCCAACAACAAATGCAAGAGAAAAACAGTAATAACATCTAGAATTAACTAAGAAAAACATCAACTAGTAATACACTAAGCCCTAATATAGTGGAAAAACATCATTATAAACAGCAGCACGAACATGAGTCTGTATGAGCAGATGGTCACAGATGAACACAGCAACAAGAAAACAGATCAGCATCAGCATGATGTGATATTTTGCAGTGTTTATTTTTATTATTTATTTATTCATGAGTCTAACAGCCTCAGGGTAGAAGCTGTTCCTCAGTCTAGTGGTTCTACATTTGATGCTCCTCAACCTCCGTCCTGAGGGGAGTGGGGCAAAGAGTGAGTGTGCTGGGTGAGTGAGGTCTTTCATGATGCAGGTGGCTCTTTTCCTGCATCTGGAGGTGTAAATGTCTGTGATGGTGGGGAGACTGACTCCGACAGACCTCTGTGCAGCCTTCACCACTCTCTGTAGAGCTTTCCTCTCTGCAACTGTGCAGCCTCCATGCCACACGTTGATGCTGGAGCACAGGACGCTTTCCACTGCACACNAAAACGAGCCCACTCCGGTGCGTTTTGGAGGTGTATGGGGTGATGGTGACGTCATCGGCTGAAATTATAATATTAATATCTCATAAACCAAAGCAGCACAAACGCTAGTTTCAACGGCACAAACCAGCACTAACGGAGCACTAACAAACTAGCCCACTCCGGTGCGTTTTGGAGGTGTATGGGGTGATGGTGACGTCATCGGTCAAATATTTAATTATTAATATCTCATAAACTAAAGCAGCACAAACGCTAGTTTCAACGGCACAAACCAGCACTAACGGAGCACTAACAAACTAGCCCACTCCGGTGCGTTTTGGAGGTGTATGGGGTGATGGTGACTTTTAGATGACCTAAAAAAATAATATTTAATATCTCATAAACCAAAGCAGCACAAACGCTAGTTTCAACGGCACAAACCAGCACTAACGGAGCACTAACAAACGAGCCCACTCCGGTGCGTTTTGGAGGTGTATGGGGTGATGGTGACGTCATCGGCTGAAATTATAATATTAATATCTCATAAACCAAAGCAGCACAAACGCTAGTTTCAACGGCACAAACCAGCACTAACGGAGCACTAACAAACGAGCCCACTCCGGTGCGTTTTGGAGGTGTATGGGGTGATGGTGACGTCATCGGTCAAATATTTAATTATTAATATCTCATAAACTAAAGCAGCACAAACGCTAGTTTCAACGGCACAAACCAGCACTAACGGAGCACTAACAAACTAGCCCACTCCGGTGCGTTTTGGAGGTGTATGGGGTGATGGTGACTTTTAGATGACCTAAAAAAATAATATTTAATATCTCCGAAACCAAAGCAGCACAAACGAAAATTTTAACGGCACAAACCAGCACTAACGTAGCACTAAACATTCAGACTGTTTGCTTTAATTTTTGACATGGGTGGGGTGTCAACTTCACCCAGCTGAGAGAGCAAGTAGTTGTCCTCCGAGCGCACGTGCGCGCGCTTGGATCTCTTTTCTACGCTCGCGCTCATCCCCATTGCGCGCGCAGGGCTGATTTGCGCTCGCACGAGAGTAATTTGCTCCCTCTAGGCATGTATTTGCTCTCGCGAGATCTGTATTTGTTCACGCCCCTTCTGTATTTGTCCACGCCCATTTTGCCATCGTCCTGTCTCCTCTCTTTAGCATCCTTCTCTCGTGTCATCGCTCCTCTGTGCTCCGGGTGGAGAAGATGCTTCACGCGCGGGGTGAGGCGTGGATGACGTGACTGCTGCACCTGCGTGGAGGAGAGACATCCATCCGTGTGGTGGAGGCAGCTTTGCTCCGATGTCTCCAGGTAAAAGCTGCGAGTGTGTGAGGGTGGTGGTCCGCTGCAGGCCCTTCACCAAGAGGGAGGAGAGGGTGGAGAACATCTTGGAGGTGGATGACAGACTGGGCCAGATCACCATCAGGAACCCGAAGGCGCCACCTGATGAGCCCCTGAAGGTCTTCACCTTCGACTCTGTGTTCGGCTGGAAGTCCAAGCAAAGCGACATTTACGACGACGCAGTGAGACCTCTGGTGGACTCCGTCCTCCAGGGCTTCAATGGCACCATCTTTGCCTATGGACAAACTGGGACAGGGAAGACCTACACCATGCAAGGGGCTTCAACCGACCCAGAGAGGAGGGGTGTCATCCCGAACTCCTTTCAGCACATCTTCACCCAGATCTCCAGAAGTCAGAACCAGAAGTATCTGGTCAGGTCTTCGTACCTGGAGATCTACCAGGAGAACATCAGGGATCTTCTGTGCAAGGACAACAACAAGAAACTGGAGCTGAAGGAGAATCCCGACGTTGGGGTGTATGTGAGGGACTTGTCTTCGGTGGTGACGAAAGACGCCGCTGAGATCGAGCACGTGATGAACATTGGAAACCAGTCCAGAACCGTCGGGTTCACCAACGTCAACGAACGCAGCTCCAGGTCTCACGCAATCTTTGTGGTCACCGTAGAGTGCAGCGAAGCAGGTCCGGATGGCGAGGACCACATACGGGTTGGGAAGCTGAACATGGTGGATCTCGCCGGCAGCGAGCGCCAGAGCAAGTCGGGCGCCAAGGGGATCCGACTGAAGGAAGCCGCCAAGATCAACCTGTCCCTGTCGGCGCTGGGGAACGTCATCTCCGCTCTGGTGGATGTGAGGAGCACCCACGTGCCCTACAGAGACTCCAAACTGACCCGCCTGCTCCAAGACTCGCTGGGGGGCAATGCCAAGACGGTCATGGTTGCAACAGTGGGGCCCTCGCACAAGAGCTTCGAGGAATCTCTGGCCACGCTGCGCTACGCCAGCAGGGCCAAGAAGATCAAGAACAAGCCTCGGATCAACGAGGACCCCAAAGACGCTCTGCTCAGGGAGTTCCAGGAGGAGATCGCCCGCCTGAAGGCTCAGCTGGAGGAGCGGGTGCTGCTCGCCAAGGAGAGGAGGAGGAGGAGGAACAGCAGAAGATTGAGTAACATCATCGCCATGGAGGAGGACTTCCTGCTTCACGAGCAAGAACACGGGAGAGACCGTCTGATGGAGGGAGGGGGTCATCCAAAGGTTCTGACCCGACAGGGCAGCAGTGACAGGTTCAAACACTTCAACAGAAGAAGTCTGGAGGACGTTCAGTGGGACCAGGAAGCTGTGGAGAAGATTATAGAAAAATATAAAGTAAGTTCAGAACAAACTGTTTTTTACTGCCAAAATAAATCTGTTCATGACCATGGATGTTCGTTCACAGGCCATGGAGAGCAAGCTGCTGGTAGGAGGAAAGACCATCATAGATCACACCAACGAGCAGCAGAAGATGCTCCAGTTGAAGAGACAAGAAATTGCAGAACAGGTAATATTAGTAATAGTAGTCTGTTAGCAAAATATCTCATGAACAAGTGAAGAAATCTGAAAACAATCGCTGGATGAACACTTGATTGACACCTGAAGTCAGTCCCATCCAAGATGGCCGCCACAGACAACTGGCCTTAAAAAATACCTCAAACAAAATTAATCTATAGATGTGGGATTTCATGTGATTGTAGCAGAGACTGATGCACATTCTGAGCACGGTCAGAATACGCAACATCATTGTTTAAAAATTTCTAATCAGTTATTTGGAGTGAACTCTGTTAGCAAAATATGTGAAATCAGTTAGCAAAATATGTGAAATCAGTCAGCAAAATATGTGAAATCAGTCAGCAAAATATGAGAAATCAGTTAGCAAAACATGTGAAATCAGTCACCAAAATATGTGAAATAAGTTAGCAAAATATGTGAAATCGGTTAGCAAAATATGTGAAATCAGTTAGCAAAATATGTGAAATCAGTCAGCAAAATATGTGAAATCAGTTAGCAAAATATGGAAATCAGTTAGCAAAATATGTGAAATCAGTTAGCAAAATATGTGAAATCAGTTAGCAAAATATGTGAAATCGGTTAGCAAAATATGTGAAATCAGTTAGCAAAATATGTGAAATCAGTTAGCAAAATATGTGAAATCAGTTAGCAAAATATGTGAACTCTGTTAGCAAAATATGTGAACTCTGTTAGCAAAATATGTGAACTCTGTTAGCAAAATATGTGAACTCTGTTAGCAAAATATGTGAAATCGGTTAGCAAAATATGTGAAATCGGTTAGCAAAATATGTGAAATCGGTTAGCAAAATATGTGAAATCAGTTAGCAAAATATGTGAAATAAGTTAGCAAAATATGTGAAATCGGTTAGCAAAATATGTGAAATCGGTTAGCAAAATATGTGAAATCGGTTAGCAAAATTTGTGAACTCTGTTGCAAAATATGTGAACTATGTTAGCAAAATATGTGAACTCTGTTAGCAAAATATGTGAACTCTGTTAGCAAAATATGTGAAATCGGTTAGCAAAATATGTGAACTCGGTTAGCAAAATATGTGAAATCGGTTAGCAAAATATGTGAACTCGGTTAGCAAAATATGTGAAATCGGTTAGCAAAATATGTGAACTCTGTTAACAAAATATGTGAAATCAGTTAGCAAATATGTGAATCGTTAGCAAAATATGTGAAATCAGTTAGCACAATATGTGAAATCAGTTAGCAATGTGAAATCAGTTAGCAAAATATGTGAACTCTGTTAGCAAAATATGTGAACTCTGTTAGCAAAATATGTGAAATCAGTTAGCAAAATATGTGAAATCAGTTAGCAAAATATGTGAAATCAGTTAGCAAAATATGTGAAATCAGTTAGCAAAATATGTGAAATCAGTTAGCAAAATATGTGAAATCAGTTAGCAAAATATGTGAACTCTGTTAGCAAAATATGTGAAATCAGTTAGCAAAATATATGACATTAGTTAGCAAAATATGTGAAATCGTTAGCAAAATATGTGAAATCGGTTAGCAAAATATGTGAAATCGGTTAGCAAAATATGTGAAATCGGTTAGCAAAATATGTGAAATCGGTTAGCAAAATATGTGAAATCAGTTAGCAAAATATGTGAATCGTTGCAAAATATGTGAACTCTGTTAGCAAAATATGTGAACTCTGTTAGCAAAATATGTGAACTCTGTTAGCAAAATATGTGAAATCGGTTAGCAAAATATGTGAAATCGGTTAGCAAAATATGTGAAATCGGTTAGCAAAATATGTGAACTCGGTTAGCAAAATATGTGAAATCGGTTAGCAAAATATGTGAACTCTGTTAGCAAAATATGTGAAATCGGTTAGCAAAATATGTGAAATCGGTTAGCAAAATTTGTGAACTCTGTTGCAAAATATGTGAACTATGTTAGCAAAATATGTGAACTCTGTTAGCAAAATATGTGAACTCTGTTAGCAAAATATGTGAAATCGGTTAGCAAAATATGTGAACTCGGTTAGCAAAATATGTGAAATCGGTTAGCAAAATATGTGAACTCGGTTAGCAAAATATGTGAAATCGGTTAGCAAAATATGTGAACTCTGTTAACAAAATATGTGAAATCAGTTAGCACAATATGTGAAATCAGTTAGCACAATATGTGAAATCAGTTAGCAAAATATGTGAACTCTGTTAGCAAAATATGTGAACTCTGTTAGCAAAATATGTGAAATCAGTTAGCAAAATATGTGAAATCAGTTAGCAAAATATGTGAAATCAGTTAGCAAAATATGTGAAATCAGTTAGCAAAATATGTGAAATCAGTTAGCAAAATATGTGAAATCAGTTAGCAAAATATGTGAACTCTGTTAGCAAAATATGTGAAATCAGTTAGCAAAATATATGACATTAGTTAGCAAAATATGTGAAATCGTTAGCAAAATATGTGAAATCGGTTAGCAAAATATGTGAATCGGTTAGCAAAATATGTGAAATCGGTTAGCAAAATATGTGAAATCAGTTAGCAAAATATGTGAACTCTGTTTGCAAAATATGTGAAATCTGTTAGCAAAATATGTGAAATCAGTAAGCAAAATATGTGAAATCTGTTAGCAAAATATGTGAAATCTGTTAGCAAAATATGTGAAATCTGTTAGCACAATATGTGAAATGGGTTAGAAAAATATGTGAAATCGGTTAGCAAAATATGTGAAATCGGTTAGCAAAATATGTGAAATCTGTTAGCAAAATATGTGAAATCTGTTAGCAAAATATGTGAACTCTGTTAGCAAAATATAATAATAATAATAATGTGTTTGTCTGTCATCTGCGTATGTTTCCCATACACAGACGAAATTCGTCTCTGCATTTAACCCAGTGGTGTAGTCTACGTGATACGCGGGTATACGGAGTATACCCACTAGAAAATCTTGAGAATTTCAGTATACCCACTAAAAAGTTCCCAATGATATATTACATATGTATCATATCCAAACCCTGTCTCATTTTTCACCACTTTTATTGTCTGTCCAAACAGGTCTCACTTGTAAATGAGTCTTTGAGGCTCAATGTGACTCATCTATTTAAATAAAGGTTGAATGAATGAATGAACATATCATTAGGCATGCATCATTGATATGGTAAATGGCAGTTAAACACTTCCGTAACAATCTATTGGTATACATGTACATTATCTTTTGGAATTTGGAAATGTTCAATATGTTTAAAAATCGAAATAAATTGATTACATTGTACCAACCAGTTTACTTTTGTTTCTAAGCACATTATACGGACCGACTGCGCTAAAGTTAGTTTTACGTTGGACATCACGATCAGTGGCTTCAATGGTGTCCAACGCCGAACGTAAAACTAACTGCAGTATACCCACTACAAAAATGTAGACTACACCACTGATTTAACCCAACCACCCCAGGTGGTGCAGTGAGCAGCCAGAGGGCGCTCGGGGAGCTGGAGAATTAGGTGTGCACTCGACACCCCAAGGTGTGTAGTGGCCGGGACGCGAACCCGCGTCCTTTGGGTCCCAAGTCAAACGCCCTAACCACTACACCATCTTGGCTCCGTATGTGAAATCTGCTAGCACAATATGTGAAATCGGTTAGCAAAATGTATGAAACCAGTTAACAAAATATGTGAAATCGGTTAGCAAAATATGTGAACTCTGTTAGCAAAATATGTGAAATCGGTTAGCAAAATATGTGAAATCAGTTAGCAAAATATGTGAACTCTGTTAGCAAAATATGTGAAATCAGTTAGCAAAATATGTGAAATCGGTTAGCAAAATATGTGAAATCAGTCAGCAAAATATGTGAAATCAGTTAGCAAAATATGTGAAATCGGTTAGCAAAATATGTGAAATCAGTTAGCACAATATGTGAAATCAGTTAGCAAAATATGTGAAATCAGTTAGCAAAATATGTGAACTCTGTTAGCAAAATATGTGAAATCAGTTAGCCAAATATGTGAAATCGGTTAGCAAAATACAGGTAGTCCCCGACTTACGAGCGCTCTTACTTACGAGGTCCCGGACTTACGAGCATGCATCTCATAAAAAAAAAAATATATATATATATTTATTTATTTTTTACTTTTTTTTTAACTTTTTTTTTTAAATAAATGAATACATGTACAGTACTGTACAGTCACCAAGCACTTAGCCTATCCTAACACAGTTTTTAAAGATGAAGGAGTGAGTTGAATTGTCTCCCTTTCACATAAAGGGAGCTAGCAATATTAGTCTAAGTCAATATTAGGCTAAGTGCTTGGTGACTGTACACTGAAAAAAATAGAATTGAGGGGTCTTTGATTTTGCACAAACAAAACAAGTCAATACTACACAACAGTCATGTCTCTTGTATTTACACGATAGAATAAAGAACCATTTACTTAATTATCAACAATAATGAAACTACTAATTTTTCTTATGTTGGTTTAACATAATTATATTAGATTACTAAAATCATTGTAATCATGTTTTATCATTACCGGAAATGATGCAATACATCAAAAGACTATCAAGCATGATTGGACAAAAAAAAGAGCTGTCTTTTGAATCTTAACCAATCAGAAGCCAAACAAGATCATATCCGCCCAGTTTCTTCTGACTACTCAGCGACAAGAACAGTTGCAAGACAAATCTTTGGAGGAACACCGATTACCGGTAGGTAAGTGATCTCAAAAAAAAATTTATAGTTGAAAATGTTTCCACACGATTATTGTGCTGTATGAAAACTCATAGTTAAACTGTCTGCATGTTATTCTTTGGTTTTCACATTGCTAGCTATTCAACCGAATTATTACCGGAGTAAATCTTTTTTTTTTTTTTTACCAGAGCAATACTACTGGAGTATTTTTTTTTTAATTTTTAATTAATTTATTTTTTACCAGAGCAACCAAATTACTACCGGAGTAAATTATTATTTTTTTTTTACCAGAGCAACCCAATTACTACTGGAGTAAATAATTTTTTCTCTAAACTCTTAAAAATACATAATTTTTTCAATAGCTTTAGGTAAGACTCAATGTAAAGTGTTTACAAATTTGGGTTATAGAACAGATGTAAATTATTTATGGCTTCTAATTGCTTTTTTATTAATTTTTGTAAGCCAAGAAGATTTAGTATTTTTTTTTAAATTAGGTTTGTAATGTTCCTTCCAAACTTTAGCATCCATGAATTTTATGCTGATGGCAGAAATTTGTCAGGACATTGAGTTTTGGTACTCTGGTGAAGAGCTTCGTTTTTTTTTTGTATGTAAAGTTACCTGCTGGATTTTAAGTTATCTCACTCAAGGTTATCTTTGTGTCTTACAGGTTTAGGTGGTGCTGGTAATGTGGAGTGTAGGGGTGCTCTGAAAAAGTGTCAAGTAGGTCCAAGCTTTTGCATCAATACAAATTAAAACATCCCCATTTTGGACGTCTTAAACACTTTCCATGTACATACCTGCATTTGTATTTGCATACAGGAGACATGAAGTTGTTTGTGATGCACCGATCGTGGAGGCTTTTATGACAAGATGGCCTGGTCTACATTCAAGAGGTATGGCCTGACTCATAAAAGTTTTTTTGGATGCAGTGTTAATCTAAGATGTCTATAGGCACATTTACTTCACTGTTCACTTCGGCAACAGGAGTGATTGTGGCCTTCTTCCAGATGTTGAACATTTGAAGCTCAGTCCTTTGTGCTCATTTTTTTCAGATAAACGCTGAGTTTAAGAGAATTACCCCCATACCACTTCAAAGTTCTTCTCTCAACTGGATCTCCACTTTGACAACCTGATGAAGCTGTTCAAAAGAAGAGGAGGACAGCTTGGACAAAAGCTTAGTCAAACTGAAAAGTTACATTTCACTGATTTAATGTCATGTTGATTACATGTTCAAAATGTTTTTAGAAATCTTACATACTTTTCTAAATCATTTTATCTTTTATATTAATATGTAAAAGAGCAACTTTTAAGCTGTAGTATTTCCCCTGTACAAAAATGTTTTTTAAACATTTGTTTAGACTATCACTATGTTATTACATAGTAATCAGTAAGACGTGTGACAAATAACTGGTGAAAAAATTAGAACTGTTCATTTAAATAAAGCTTAATTGTTCAGCAGCACTCGCATTCTTTGTCTTTCTTGTCAAAGATCAGTTTCTTTTTTAGTTCTTCTTTTACATTAGAATGGTACGGAAGGGCATTGCATTCAACCATGAAAATATTTTTTTGGAGCTTATGTAGTAAAAACGTGATAATTATGTAGTAAAAACGTGATAATTATGTAGTAAAAACGTGATACTAAGTAGTAATAACGTGATACTATGTAGTAAAAACGTGATACTATGTAGTAAAAACGTGATAATTATGTAGTAAAAACGTGATACTAAGTAGTAAAAACGTGATACTATGTAGTGAAAACGTGATACTATGTAGTAAAAACGTGATAATTATGTAGTAAAAACGTGATACTAAGTAGTAAAAACGTGATACTATGTAGTGAAAACGTGATACTTATGTAGTTAAAATGCGATACTAATTCAGGAGGAGCGTTTCCTTTAAATAGAGTAGACCTGCAGACTTCCACATATGTCAGATGGGACAATGGTTAAGACCGTTGCCTTTCATGCAGATGACGCAGGTTCGAGTCCAACCTGGTCTGACTGATTTTTTTTTTCTTCTTTGGATTATTTATATAATAATATTTATGCTGAAAATACTTTGCTTATCAGCGTGATTGGGGTGTAATGTGGTTAAGTGACGTCTTAATTTATTAGGCTTCATGCTGTCCGCTGCTAATATTTTAAGACATAACAGACACACCGGTCTTTCCTCATCTCCCACCTTCGTCACAGTGAAGCCAAGGCTAAATACGCTTTCTTATTATCTTCGTCTGTCTTCGCCTTTCTTTTCATCCCTGTTAAATATTTCTCCATGCTGTATCTTCACTGCACTTTCTAAAACTTCTCATGCGCTGCTGTGGCTTCTTACTCTGTGAAAAAACTATTCTGTGCGCTCAGTCTGACAATAACAGCGCCACTGCCCCTACTGGCGCGGATGTGTAATTACACTTACCATTTCATACAGTTCAATACAGTATTACAAACCTATCAAAAGTAATGGCAAAAGACTGAAAATAGTTTATATATTTACAATAAATGCATGTACAAATAAGCTAACAGGGAGTGCCTGTATGTTGTTGTTTTTTTAATTTCGTTTTACGCAAGTTGAAGCAGTTGAAAGACTTCAGCTTTAGGGCTTAAAATTTGTTTACAGAACTCCTTTGGTTTTTTTTATTTTTTTTATTTTTTTGGATGTGGGGCCCACATCCGATTGGCGGGCAGGAACATCTTGTGAAGGTCTCCCACAGGGTCCCAATTACATAAAACAATAAAATGTAATAGAAAAACTGTAACATATAAGATATGAACTAAGTTAAATTTTCCTTATATAGGCACTAACAGCATAGAAACATCACATGAATAGCAGTACAATCATGAGTTTGTATGAGCTAGCAGGTGAGCACGAACGAACACAGCAACATGAACAGATCAGCAGCAACTTCGTGATTATTCACAGCAATGATTACCCTTAGTTGACCTACATGTTTACAAGTGTAGACTGCTTCTTGGGAGACCTTCACAAGATGTTCCTGCCCGCCAATCGGATGTGGGCCCCACATCCAAAAAATAAAAAAAAATAAAAAAAACCAAAGGAGTTCTGTAAACAAATTTTAAGCCCTAAAGCTGAAGTCTTTCAACTGCTTCAACTTGCGTAAAACGAAATTAAAAAAACAACAACATACAGGCACTCCCTGTTAGCTTATTTGTACATGCATTTATTGTAAATATATAAACTATTTTCAGTCTTTTGCCATTACTTTTGATAGGTTTGTAATACTGTATTGAACTGTATGAAATGGTAAGTGTAATTACACATCCGCGCCAGTAGGGGCAGTGGCGCTGTTATTGTCAGACTGAGCGCACAGAAGTTTTTTCACAGAGTAAGAAGCCACAGCAGCGCATGAGAAGTTTTAGAAAGTGCAGTGAAGATACAGCATGGAGAAATATTTAACAGGGATGAAAAGAAAGGCGAAGACAGACGAAGATAATAAGAAAGCGTATTTAGCCTTGGCTTCACTGTGACGAAGGTGGGAGATGAGGAAAGACCGGTGTGTCTGTTATGTCTTAAAATATTAGCAGCGGACAGCATGAAGCCTAATAAATTAAGACGTCACTTAACCACATTACACCCCAATCACGCTGATAAGCAAAGTATTTTCAGCATAAATATTATTATATAAATAATCCAAAGAAGAAAAAAAAAAATCAGTCAGACCAGGTTGGACTCGAACCTGCGTCATCTGCATGAAAGGCAACGGTCTTAACCATTGTCCCATCTGATATATGTAGAAGTCTGCAGGTCTACTCTATTTAAAGGAAACGCTCCTCCTGAATTGTTATCGCATTTTAACTACATAAGTATCACGTTTTTACTACTTAGTATCACGTTTTTACTACATAATTATCACGTTTTTACTACATAGTATCACGTTTTCACTACATAGTATCACGTTTTTACTACTTAGTATCACGTTTTTACTACATAATTATCACGTTTTTACTACATAGTATCACGTTTTTACTACATAGTATCACGTTATTACTACTTAGTATCACGTTTTTACTACATAATTATCACGTTTTTACTACATAATTATCACGTTTTTACTACATAAGCTCCAAAAAAATATTTTCATGGTTGAATGCAATGCCCTTCCGTAGAATGGTACCGGTATATAGATAACTTTACAAAATTACCGGGGTACCGGTAAGTAGGATTTAAAGCTGTAACATGTGTTCCATTAACATGATAGCATCATGTTTGCATAACACAATTCCATTGAGTAATACTGGCAATCAAAAATAAGCTGGTGTTATTCATTATATTATTGTTGCTGAAACATAAAAAACATTCTTGATAATACATAATATATTTACATTATAGTAACAGATAAAATGTTTTTAATTTCAACTTAATATTTTAAAGTAATCTTATGTAAATAAAATATGTTGATTTGACAAGCTATAACTGTTTGAGGGAAAAAGGGAAAATATGTCAGTTTTATTTATTCGCATTGTGTGGGACGGATGTACACAATAAAATTAAGTAAGTTGAACAGCTTTTTTTTTCAGTGTACAGTACTGTACATTTATCTATTTATAAATAATAAAACAATAAAAAATAAAAAATACTGTATATACTGTATATTTTTAATAAATAGATAAATGTACAGTACTGTACAGTCACCAAGCACTTAGCCTATCCTAACACAGTTTTTAAAGATGAAGGAGTCAGTTGAATTGTCTCCCTCCTCCCTGCAGGCTCCATAGGGAGCTTGCTCCCTTTATGTGAAAGGGAGACAATTCAACTTATTCCTTCATCTTTAAAAACTGTGTTAGGATAGGCTAAGTGCTTGGTGACTGTCCAGTACTGTACATGTATTCATTTATAAAAAAAAAAAAAAAGTAAAAAAAAAAAAAAAAATATATATTTTTTTTTTTTTTTTTTTTTTTTTACTATGTGATCCTACTTACGAATTTTTGACATACGAGCGCCCCCTAGGGACGGAACTCGCTCGTAAGTCGGGGACTATCTAAGTGAAATCGGTTAGCAAAATATGTGAACTCTGTTAGCAAAATATGTGAACTCTGTTAGCAAAATATGTGAACTCTGTTAGCAAAATATGTGAAATCGGTTAGCAAAATATGTGCTGACACCATTGGACTGATGTTAGTGAAACTTTCAGGAAATCATTGAATGTGCACGTGACGTGCGACTGAATAACTTGGGATCAGTCCAACTCAAGATGGCCACCGTAGCTAATCAGTTTTGGCGAACACAAAATGTCGATAATTCTGTCAGAGTTACAGAAAAAATGAGCTCAAATGTTGTAGAAGTAGCTGAGAGTCATGCCCAACACATATTGGAGCATCTATGGGAGCACATGTTATTTTCATGGTTTGACCAAAACATCTACAACTTTGTTTTATCTCAACGTGAGAAGAATATCTTAGTTTGAAAGTCTAGCAGGAAAGGCCAATGTGCGTTCCTTCAAGGAAGTCTTTAATTTTTGTCTTGCTTTGCTCATTCTCTGGTTTTGTTTGACAGATTAGAGGAGAGCGGGAGATCCAGCAGCAGATGATGCTACAGGACGAGGAGACGCTGGAAATGAAAGAGACTTTCTCCTCCCTGCAGCAAGAGGTGGAACACAAGACCAAGAAACTGAAGAGGGTGAGATGGCTCACACACACACACACACACACACACACACACACACATACACACACACACACACACACACACACACACACACACACGTGGCAGAAATGTCATTTTTCAAGTTATTTGCAGAAAACTAATGAACACAGATAGACAGACTGACTGACCCATGGCCAACTTTGGGACCTGACCGAACTTTGCTGGATTTTTCCACCTGGATTATAAATCAAGATGTTTTGAACCAGTTTGTCCATGACTGCTTCAAGTGAGTCTGCAGGGGAGAGGGTGGACTCCTGAAACCATCTAATCACCATCAAACTGGTTGGTCCATTAGTGAGTGTGCTGCTTATGGGACTGAGTTTGTTGTGGCTCCTCGGACTGATGAAGTCTTGTGGATGAAAGACGAAACGTTTTAACTAAAAGAATCTGTCCAGAGGACCTGACTGAACTTTGTTGGATTTTTCCACCTGGATTACTGAGCATGAGTCAGTTTTGAACCACCACTGTTCTTACACTCAGCGCAACACGAGTTTGCACCAAAAAACATTTAGGTTTACAACACTTGTAGTCTTTGTTTAATTCCAGTCCAGAAAAATAATCGATAAATACAAACCTTCACGATCAAAGTCCCTCAGCGACAGGGGACATCGACGTACCGCCTGTTAATGACGTCCACTTTCTTGTACATATGTTCAGATTTTACCCATTTTCTTTGTCCACTGCATTTAGCTCTACGCTAAGGTCCAGATGTTGAGCGGCGAGATGAATGATGTCATCGATGAACACATCATAACCAGGCAGGAGCTCGAAGAGACGCAGGATGAACTCACCCGTGAGCTCAAGTACAAGTAAGTCATCCTCATACGTAAAATCATCTTGGTCTTTGTTTTTTCTCCTCAAATGATGTGAACCTCATTATTAATGTCAATTTATTCTGTTGGCACATAAAGACAGAGGCAACTTGATTCAAGATGGCTGCCACAGCTAATTAATCAAGTCAAATCTAAGAAGTGGAGCGAAAATATTGTGACTCTTCAGTTTGTTTTACACAGCTGTGTTCACACGATATTATAATATATCATATATATAATTTTTTCTTCTAATTACATATATGTTTATTGTTGTATCTCNGAAGTGCTACAGCTAGCTGCTGTTTGTGTAAATGTGAAATTGAGGGTAATTTAAAACTTAAAAACATACAATTTGAAACACTTTGAGATTGAAGTTGTTTTAGGATGACATTTGATTCTTGGCGCCCCGTGGTTGAGCCGTTGGCTCGTTGATCCGGTCGGAACCAAACTCTATTTCTGTTGATCAAAGCCCTATGTACAACAGGTAAGATATTAACTGTTGCAGAAACAAACGTAACCACGTCTTTAAGGCTCGTTCACATGGCTGAGAAGCAGAACTAAATAAGCTCAACTTTAGCTGCTTGTTGCTGTGTTTCAGAACCATGCGAGTACGACGCGCCGAGCACCCCGGACGTCCACAGTGAGTAAACATGACAAAATGTAAACAACAAACACCGACTCCACCTGGTTCCTCGATCCAAACCTCATCCCTTTGGTCCTCCGTTTAAAGACGTGCGCAGTTCACTGTGTGAAGCACTCGTTCCACAGTTTTCAATCTATTTCAACAAATCATGAATCAAAACGTTCAGCTCTTTCTGGACAATCCTGCTACGACTTTTGGTATTGGTACAACTTTAGCTTTTTTAAATATTTAGCCTTTTCTGTCATTTTTTTCCCCTCATAGAAAATGAATTGAGTTCATTTTCCATCCTTCAGATCTTTAGATCAGTTTACAACCTTTTACTGCTCCGTGCACTTTTTGTTCTGCTTCAAGCTACTTTCAGCTAATTTCAGCTACTTTTTCAGCTGTTTTGTGCTCATTTCAGCTTTATTTGTCTAACTACAACATTTGTGTGCCTCTTCCGACTTATCTCTGCTAATTTCAGCTTGTAATGCTCCTTGCAGCTTATTTCTGCAAGTTTCAGCTACCATTACCTTTTCCAAAGCTATTGTTAGCTTTTTCAGCTAATTCTTCAATTTTTGCACTTATGTCAACTTTTTTCAACCTAATTTAGCAAAAATGTGCTCTCCCCACTTCCTTCTAGTAATTTAAGCTTCTTTCTAAACAGCTGAAAAATATACCAATAAAAAAATAGCTATTTTAAAAACAGCTGAATAATATACAGCTGTTTTTGGCAAATTTCTTTTTTTTTCTTCAGATAATTTCCATTTTGTGTGTTCATTTCAGCTTCTTTCAGCCTTATGGGCACAATTTTGCTCTTTCCATATGCTTCTGGTAATTTTAGCTACTTCCTGCCTTTTTAGCTACTATTCAGATGGTTTTCTTGCAAAATTAGGCTTTTTTTTTTCAGATAATTTCTATTTTGGTGCACATTTCTGATTTCAGTCTCATTGGGCACAATTGGGCTCTCTCCACTTCTTTCTGGTAACTTAAGCTTTTTTTCTGCTGTTTCAGCAACTTTCAGCTATTTCTTGCTAATTTTAGCCTTTTATCTAATTTACTAATTTGTGTGCTCATTTCTGCCTATTTAAACCAAATTCAGCAAATATACGTTCTTTTTGCTTTCCTCTATTAACTTATGCTTGATCTTCCGTTTCAGCTACGTTTCAGCATGTTTTAGCTAATTTCAGCTGTTTTTCAGCAAGATCTTCAGCAATAAGCATTCACACTGCATTTTCACAGGAAATGTAATTTCTCAAGTTTTGTTTAGTTTTCATGAAATATAAAGCTTTGAGTTCCACAGTAATGTGTATAGCTCATAGTTTTACATGAGGGTTAGACTTTCTTGTATAAAAACATGTATAAACACATTTAACTATGATGGTAAATAGTTCAGTGATTCGTCGGCATATATATAGAGTTGTGCAACAACAGAAAGGCAAGAAAGTTTCAGCCACAAAAAGCTGTAAAACATTTCAAACGTTAGTGGAACCCAACAGATCACAATATCAGCTGTGGCTGGTTGGTCGAAACATAAATGCATTCGTAATATCAACAAATCAAATCTATTGATTTTATGATCATCTTCTGCAACACTCCCAGAAAATGCTTTTAATTTACCTTGTTATGTTAGATTTACGAGTTATTAACATAAACCCATGAGGCAGATTCCATAACTGCTCCTGGTTTGTAAACGTTCATGTTTTTTTTTTGTTCAATACGTTAAATTATAAATATAAAATTATTTATTCATCCAATGTTCCTGGTCTGTGTCTGCAGATGGATTTGAGGAGCACAGTTTGGACTCGCATCAGTTTAAAGGGGTATGATTTATCTTTATTTACTTTATTAGTTATTTATCTGTTTTAAAACCCACCTACAGACGTTTTCTAATCCTAATCTGATCATTTTGGTTTTACATCGTAGCAAAGTCATTTTTGTGGCTAAATATTTCCAGTAAAATGGAGCTGGTTAGTTTGGATGAAAACAACAAAAATAAAAGTAGAATTTTGAGTTTTTGTGAATTTCTTCAACATTATATAATTTATCTCGACCAGTGGTCACTGTTGAAACAGATGTAGGCAGACCTGGACCTGATCCCTCACAGAGGAGGAGTCTGAGCCCAGCTTACAGTCGTCAGGCTGTAAACCTGCAGGGCAGGGGCACCGAGTCCAGCTGGAACCAGGACCGCTCATGTTTACATCAACATGTCTGTCTAATGTCGGAGCGCAGCTTTGTTTAGGTTCACTCTCTGTGTCGGCTGCTGTGCTGAGGAATCCTCAGCTCTGCTGCTCCGTTTACTGAGTCAAGATATATGTGATGGAAATAATGTAATCTTTACTGGATCTCAGAGCGAGAGTTTTTTTTTACCAGATCCCAGGGGGAGAAATCTTTACTGGATCACATATGGAGAAACCTTTACCATATCCCAGGTAGAGAAATCTTTTCCAGATCCCAGGGTGAGAAATATTTACTGGATCACATATAGGGAGAAATCTATACCAGGTCCCAGGGGGAGAAATCTTTACCGGATCCCAGAGGGAGTAATCTTTACTGGATCACATATGGAGAAACCATTACCATATCCCTGGTAGAGAAATCTTTACCAGATCCCAAAGGGAGTAATCTTTACTGGATCACATATGGAGAAACCTTTACCATATAATCCTAGGTAGAGAAATCTTTTCCAGATCCCAGGGTGAGAAATATTTACTGGATCACATATAGGGAGAAATCTATACCAGGTCCCAGGGGGAGAAATCTTTACCGGATCCCAGAGGGAGTAATCTTTACTGGATCACATATGGAGAAACCATTACCATATCCCTGGTAGAGAAATCTTTACCAGATCCCAAAGGGAGTAATCTTTACTGGATCACATAGGGAGGAATCTATACCAGATCCCAGATGGAGAAATATTTACTGGATACCAGAGGGAGTAATCTTTACTAGATCCCAGAGGGAGTAATCTTTACTGGATCACAGAGGGAGAAATATTTCCCGGATCACAGAGGGAGAAATATTTACCAGATCCCAGGTGGAGAAATCTTTACCAGATCCCAGGGGGAGAAATATTTACCATATCCCATGGGGCGTAATCTTTACTGGATCACAGAGGGAGAAATATTTCCTGGATCACAGAGGGAGAAATATTTACCAGATCCAGGTGGAGAAATATTTACCAGATCCCAGGGGGAGTAATCTTTACTGGATCTCAGGGGGAGAAATCTTTACCATACCCCATGGGGAGAAATCTTTAATGGATCACATATGGAGAAACCTTTACCATATCCCAGGTAGAGAAATCTTTACCAGATCCCAGAAGGAGTAATATTTACTGGATCACATAGGGAGGAATCAATACCAGATCCCAGAAGGATAAATATTTACCAGATCCCAGGGGGAGTAATCTTTACTGGATCACAGAGGGAGAAATATTTCCCGGATCACAGAGGGAGAAATATTTACCAGATCCCAGGTGGAGAAATATTTACCAGATCCCAGGGGGAGACATATTTACCATATCCCATGGGGAGTAATCTTTACTGGATCACAGAGGGAGAAATATTTCCTGGATCACAGAGGGAGAAATATTTACCAGATCCCAGGTGGAGAAATATTTACCAGATCCCAGGGGGAGTAATCTTTACCGGATCCCAGGGGGAGAAATCTTTACCATACCCCATGGGGAGAAATCTTTACTGGATCACATATGGAGAAACCTTTACCATACCCCAGGTAGAGAAATCTTTACCAGATCCCAGGGGGAGAAGTCTTTACTGGATCACATAGGGAAAAATCTATACCAGATCCCAGGGGGAGTAATCTTTACTGGATCACAGAGGGAGAAATATTTCCTGGATCACAGAGGGAGAAATAATTACCATATCCCATGGAGAGTAATCTTTACTGGATCACAGAGGGAGAAACCTTTACCATATCCTAGGTAGAGAAATCTTTTCCAGATCCCAGGGTGAGAAATATTTACTGGATCACATATAGGGAGAAATCTATAACAGATCCCAGGGGGAGAAATCTTTACCGGATCCCAGAGGGAGTAATCTTTACTGGATCACATATGGAGAAACCATTACCATATCCCTGGTAGAGAAATCTTTACCAGAACCCAAAGGGAGTAATATTTACTGGATCACATAGGGAGGAATCTATACCAGATCCCAGATGGAGAAATATTTACTGGATACCAGAGGGAGTAATCTTTACTGGATCACAGAGGGAGAAATATTTCCCGGATCACAGAGGGAGAAATAATTACCAGATCCCAGGTGGAGAAATCTTTACCAGATCCCAGGGGGAGAAATATTTACCATATCCCATGGGGAGTAATCTTTACTGGATCACAGAGGGAGAAATATTTCCCGGATCACAGAGGGAGAAATATTTACCAGATCCAGGTGGAGAAATATTTACCATATCCCATGGGGAGTAATCTTTACTGGATCACAGAGGGAGAAATATTTCCTGGATCACAGAGGGAGAAATATTTACCAGATCCCAGGTGGAGAAATATTTACCAGATCCCAGTGGGAGTAATCTTTACCGGATCCTAGGGGGAGAAATCTTTACCATACCCCATGGGGAGAAATATTTACTGGATCACATATGGAGAAACCTTTACCATATCCCAGGTAGAAAAATCTTTACCAGATCCCAGGGGGAGAAATCTTTACTGGATCACATAGGGAGAAATCTATACCAGATCCCAGGGGGAGTAATCTTTACTGGATCACAGAGGGAGAAATATTTCCTGGATCACAGAGGGAGAAATATTTACCAGATCCCAGGTGGAGAAATATTTACCAGATCCCAGGGGGAGTAATCTTTACCGGATCCCAGGGGGAGAAATCTTTACCATACCCCATGGGGAGAAATATTTACTGGATCACATATGGAGAAACCTTTACCATATCCCAGGTAGAGAAATCTTTACCAGATCCCAGGGGGAGAAATCTTTACTGGATCACATAGGGAGAAATCTATACCAGATCCCAGGGGGAGAAATCTTTACCGGATCCCAGAGGGAGTAATCTGTATTGGATTACATATGGAGAAACCGTTACCATATCCCAGGTAGAGAAATCTTTACCAGATCCCAAGGGGAGTACTCTTTACTGGATCACATAGGGAGAAATCTATACCAGATCCCAGATGGAGAAATATTTACTGGATCCCAGAGGGAGTAATCTTTACTAGCTCACAGAAGGATAAATATTTACCAGATCCCAGGGGGAGTAATCTTTACTGGATCACAGAGGGAGAAATATTTCCTGGATCACAGAAGGAGAAATATTTACCAGATCCCAGGTGGAGAAATCAGGGGGAACAAAAGTCTTTACTGGATCCCAGAGGGATACATCTTTACCACGTCCCAGAAGCAAAAATCTTAGTGGATCCCAGAGGGAGAAATATTTCTTGGAACACAGAGGGAGAAATTTTACCAGATCCCAGATTGATACATTTTTTACCAAATCCCAGGGGGGATTTTCTTTACTGGATCCTAGAGGGATACATCTTTACCACATCCCAGAAGTAAAAATCTTAGTGGATCCCAGAGGGATCAGGGTCTGCAGAGGAGAACCGAACAGGCAGATCTTATAGATGGAAGTGGAGACACCTGGGCTGAATGAAGACAAAGACTAGATGCTGAAAAACAATAACAATAGAAAAGCTCACAGGTCCTGACAGAAACAACTTGTGGTTGCTTTGTTTTGTCTTTACCGGTGGGTAAAGACAAAACAAAAGCAGACGGGTTTGAAATGAGTGTGTTAATAAAAAATAAAAAACTTCTCAGATGCTCAAATCTCTCTTCATCCACAATAATTACCGGTACACACATTCTGAGTGTGTTGCTGAATGACCTCCATGTTCCTGTGACTTTGACCCTCCTGCTGCCTCAGGATCAAACTGTGGGGCTCTTCAGATGAAGCCAGGGGCAGCAGGAGGGTGATACATGTTGGACGGTTTGTTCCTTCTTGTTATTTCTGTCTTTTTGTTTTGTTTCTCTCTGGTGGTGGCGCCTTCATTTCTGCTCTCTGAAGACGAGAAAGACCAAAAGGCGGTTGACTGTTGATCCGGTCGATTTTCTACTCGGCTGCGAACGCTCCGACAGACGACACCAGGACCAGGTAGAACTCTCATGAACCATCAGTTCTTCAGGTCTAACTAACCTGCCGCTTTGTGTGCGTCCGATCGGATCCACTCCTTCAATACATCATCTCTTGTTTTACGTGTCTTCTTAATCTTTGGGATTACCAAACATCCCGTTGCATTTCCCTCAACTCTCCGTTCTTCAAGAGTAAATCAAAGCCTTGAAAACTGAAGCTGCAGAGAAGCTTTCAGCTACTGTTGTGATAGTTTTAGCTTTAAGCTACTGTTGTGCTAGTTTTCACTTTCAGTGACTGTTCTGTTTGTTTTGTCTTTAGCTAGTGTTTATATTGTTTTAGCTACTGTCCTACTAGCTCTATCAGCTACTGTTTTGTTAGTTTTGTTTTTTGCTGCTGTTCTAGTCAGAAAATTGTATCGTTCAGCTTCTTTTAGCTAGTGTCGGCTTTTGTTTAGCTAATTTTAACTGCTATTTTGATGTCTTTACTAACACCTCGGTTTCAGCTTCTTCGGCAGTCGTTCAGCTTCGCTCTGTCTTTTCACCGATAATAAGAACTGAACTGGCTGCTGTTTAATTTTGGCTGTTATTGAACAAAAGGACATTTTTTTACTTTAACTAAACTCTTTATTTTTCCGGTTTTGTTCATTTAATCAAAGACGTCGCTGTTTTTTACTCCGTCTGTTTGAACTAAAGCCACCACCCTCGCAGTTCCTGGATGGCCCCCATGATGTCATGGACAGAGGTCAGAGGTCACTGAGGTTGGTCGAGGCCGATACGGCAGCTGGTTTTAACCAGAAGGTCCAGGAGCAGCGCAGAGACCTGGACCTGGCTCCACAACTTGGTAAAGTTTTAACTCGAACAGAGAAAGATCAAATCCAGCTGCAAAGATCTGTAAAAAAAAAGTATTTTATTTTATTTCTGTGATTTGACATATTATTATTACCAGAGATTATTTAAAGTGCGGCCGTTTTGGCCTCAGATTGACATATTCTCCTTAGTCAGCTGGTTAAAGGTCAAAGGTCAGGACTAGAACGAGTTTGTCTGTTTGTTTATTTAAAGATGACCTCATGTTTGTGGAGCATCAGACCGGCCCGTCTCGCTCCGCGTCCCGGCTCAGCTACTCCTCGTGGAGCAGCGGCGGCGGCGGAGGCCTCCGGGGAGGCAGCGGCAACGCGCCCGGTCTCTACGACTCTGATCCAGAGGACGACCTCGGCCGACCGTACCCCGTCTATCTGTCCCACCCAGGCCCGGGTGGCCACGCGTCTCAGGAGGGCCAGAACCCGACGAGCTCACCGCCACAGGTCTTTGTTTATTTTACCCTCAGACGTCACATGACCTCTCAAGGCTTGGCTTCATGGTTTATCTTGTACCTGCACCACGTCTCAGACCATTTGAAAACCACGTGTTGAACTTTGACCCAGGACCCCCTCGTCATCCTCAGACAGAGCGAGGAAGAGGTGCTGCCTTCGTTACATCAGAGTCTATTTCTGGCTTTGCTGGAACTGTTCTCCTCGTGGAGGGCTGATAAACAAACTTATTTACCTCCGTCACGTCAGAACCTCCTGACTCCTCCAGGATTTGGTTTCTCATCTGGAACAGAACCTTATCCGGACCCAAACATCTTTGGATCTAGAGATCTGGGCGTTCTGTTGTCTCACAGCTGCAGCGGGACACAAACAGGAAGTCAGAGTCGCGCCTGTCGCTCATCAACATTTGGCCGCCGGTTTCTGATTGGCTGCCAGGTCTCGGCATCCTCAGACGACCCGTCACGCGCTCAGATGTGGGTCTGGGCGCCGCTCAACCCGACGACTCGAGTGACGACGTCAGGATGAGTCAGCAGAATCTGAGGAGCTCAGAGGACCGAGGCGGCGTTTGTGAAAATACAGAGCCAAGCTGAACGACAGCCGAAATAAGCCCCTGAAGTTAATCTGAGATGGCAAAGCTAAAACAAAACAAGATTTACAAAGAGCAGAAAGAGCTAAAAACTGTAAGAAGAAAAATGGTAGCTAAAAGGAGTAAGGTTAACTACGAGTGACAAAATGATATATAAATGTAGCAAGAGAGTAGCTAAAAGCTGATTTTACCAAAAGACTAGTTAAAAGACAAAAAAGGACAAAAAGACTAGCCAAAATTGGCTAAAAGGCTAACCAAAAGCAGCAAAAGGCTATAGCCATAGGTGGCAAAAAGGCTAGCCAAACAGGTTAGTCTAAAGTGGCAAAATTCTAGCTAAAAGCAGCAAAAGGCTAGTTATGTGTAGCAAAAAAGCTAACCAAAAGCAGCAAAAGGTGCCGCCTAAAGTGCTCCTAAAATAGCAAAAGGCAAGCTGAAAGAGGCAAAAGGCTAGCCAAAAGTGGCTAAAGGTTAGAATAAACTGGCAAAAGGCAAGCTGAAAAAGGTAAAAGGCTAGCAAAAAGCAGCAAAAGGCTAGCCATAGGTGGCAAAAAGGCTAGCCAAAAGTGGCAACAGGTTAGTCTAAAGTGGCATAATTTTAGCTAAAAGCAGCAAAAGGCTAGTTATATGTAGCAAAAATTCTAGCCAAAAGCAGCAAAAGGTGCCGCCTAAAGTGCCCCCTAAAATAGCTAAAGGCAAGTTGAAAGAGGCAAGAGGCTAGCCAAAAGTGGCAACAGTGGCAAAATTCTAGCTAAAATCAGCAAAAGGCTAGTTATATGTAGCAAAAAAGCTAGCCAAAAGCAGCAAAAGGTGCCGCCTAAAGTGCCCCTAAAATAGCAAAAGGCAAGCTGAAAGAGGCAAAAGGCTAGCCAAAAGTGGCTAAAGGTTAGAATAAACTGGCAAAAGGCAAGCTGAAAAAGGTAAAAGGCTAGCAAAAAGCAGCAAAAGGCTAGCCATAGGTGGCAAAAAGGCTAGCCAAAAGTGGCAAGGTTAGTCTAAAGTGGCAAAATTCTAGCTAAAAGCAGCAAAAGGCTAGTTATATGTAGCAAAAATTCTAGCCAAAAGCAGCAAAAGGTGCCGCCTAAAGTGCCCCCTAAAATAGCTAAAGGCAAGTTGAAAGAGGCAAGAGGCTAGCCAAAAGTGGCAACAGAGTGGCAAAATTCTAGCTAAAATCAGCAAAAGGCTAGTTATATGTAGCAAAAAAGCTAGCCAAAAGCAGCAAAAGGTGCCGCCTAAAGTGCCCCTAAAATAGCAAAAGGCAAGCTGAAAGAGGCAAAAGGCTAGCCAAAAGTGGCTAAAGGTTAGAATAAACTGGCAAAAGGCAAGCTGAAAAAGGTAAAAGGCTAGCAAAAAGCAGCAAAAGGCTAACCATAGGTGGCAAAAAGGCTAGCCAAAAGTGGTAAGGTTAGTCTAAAGTGGCAAAATTCTAGCTAAAAGCAGCAAAAGGCTAGTTATATGTAGCAAAAATTCTAGCCAAAAGCAGCAAAAGGTGCTGCCTAAAGTGCCCCCTAAAATAGCTAAAGGCAAGCTGAAAGAGGCAAAAGGCTAGCCAAAAGTGGCAACAGGGTGGCAAAATTCTAGCTAAAATCAGCAAAAGGCTAGTTATATGTAGCAAAAAAGCTAGCCAAAAGCAGCAAAAGGTGCCGCCTAAAGTGCCCCTAAAATAGCAAAAGGCAAGCTGAAAGAGGCAAAAGGCTAGCCAAAAGTGGCTAAAGGTTAGAATAAACTGGCAAAAGGCAAGCTGAAAAAGGTAAAAGGCTAGCAAAAAGCAGCAAAAGGCTAACCATAGGTGGCAAAAAGGCTAGCCAAAAGTGGTAAGGTTAGTCTAAAGTGGCAAAATTCTAGCTAAAAGCAGCAAAAGGCTAGTTATATGTAGCAAAAATTCTAGCCAAAAGCATCAAAAGGTGCCGCCTAAAGTGCCCCTAAAATAGCAAAAGGCAAGCTGAAAGAGGCAAAAGGCTAGCCAAAAGTGGCTAAAGGTTAGAATAAACTGGCAAAAAGCGAGCTGAAAAAGGTAAAAGGCTAGCAAAAAGCAGCAAAAGGCTAGTTATAGGTTTATGTTTATTAAATGTGTTCATTTTTTACAAAAGAAACACAATACAAGACAATCCCATAAATGATAACGTACAAAATGTAAAAAATGAAAGGTAGCAGAAAGAAGAATAAATCTTATTATGTCTGCCCCTTTTTTCAAACAATCAGATTAAACAATAATAATCTTCCACCAACAGTACAAAATGACTAACTCTTTCTAATTTTCTAACTAATACAATACAAATAGGTGGCAAAAAGGCTAGCCAAAAGTAGCAAGGTTAGTCTTAACTCTAAAGTGGCAAAATTCTAGCTAAAAGCAGCAAAAGGCTAGTTATATGTAGCAAAAAAGCTAGCCAAAAGCAGCAAAAGGTGCCGCCTAAAGTGCCCCCTAAAATAGCTAAAGGCAAGCTGAAAGAGGCAAAAGGCTAGCCAAAAGTGGCTAAAGGTTAGACTAAACTGGCAAAAGGCAAGCTGAAAAAGGTAAAAGGCTAGCCAAAAATAGCAAAAGTTTAGTCTAAAGTGCCAAAAGTCTAACCGAAAGAGGCAAAAGTCTAACCAAAAACAGCAGAAAGCTAGCCAAAAGCAGAAAAAAGCTAGACAAATAAAATGAAAGGCCATACAAATGTGCTAGCCAAAACTGGCAAAACTGTATCTAAATGTTGCAAAGTACCGTAAGCGGTTTGCATTAATTCATCTATTTGTTCTGGTTTTATCCAAATTACTTTAGAGACGAGCCACGTTTCTGTGCTTTTTGTGCTTTTTATATTTCTGTTGTCAGATTTTAGTCTTTTCAGTTTCTGATTTTTGTCTCATTTCACGTCTTTCTGCAGATCACTGACCTGAACAGACGAATGTCGGCCGTCGAGACTCTCCTTAGTCACCTGGAGCTGAAGGTCGCCTCGTCGAGTAACGAGGTAAGCTCACTAAGAAAAGCACTAGCTGGAGGCCAAGTAGCAAAATGCTAGCTAAATGTAGCAAAACACCAGCTAAAGGCCTCAAGTAGCTTGCTAAAATTGTAGCTAGAAGCTATAAGTAGCAAAAGTCTAGCTAAGAGCGTAAAGTAGCAAAAGATAGCTCAAAGTAGCAAAAAGCCTGGCATGAGCTGTGACGTTTTGAACGTGTTCCAACTAGCTTTTAATTTCTGCTGAAATCATTATTCCAAGAGTGATCTGCAGCAGGTAAGACATTTATGATCTTTTCACAGAAGCCCATTTCAAAAGAGCTGAAATATCACTTAAGAAAACAGCTGAAACAATTTTACTTTGCCACCGGGTCAAACAACTGGTGCGCTCAAAGTCCTCACTGTCAGGCCTGGTTCTGAACATTTTCACCGACCCAGTTTGTCCTTTTGTTCCTCAAGAACCTGGCTCTGAGCCCACAGACCCCAACTCCTCCTCCTCCTCCTCAACGCGAGGAGGTGGACCTGGAGGAGCAGCAGCTCAGGCAGAAACTGCACGAGTTGACGGACAACATCAGCGACCAAAGTTCTGATGAAGACGGGTCCGGCGGGCCACAGTCCTCTCAGGAGATCCCAGCCTGGAGAAGCCCACAGGTGGACCTCAAGCCATCCAGGATCCCCACCAGATCCAGTTCTAGATTGAGCTCCAGGAGCTGCAGGTGGGAAGAGGAGCTGGAAACCAACTCTGAGCAGGTAGTGATGTCCAGATGTTCTGGTCAACATCTGGTGAAAAACTGACCAATCAATCAGCAGAGACCAAAGCTTCGGCTCTTGTCCCCCCCCTCCCAGATGACCTGTTCTACAGAAAGCCCGGAGTGGAAGGAGGCCCCTTCAGCGCCGAGCTCCAGAGGCTCTGCAGCGTTCCTCGAGGAGCTGGAGGACAAAGTGGCTCAGGCAGCAGCCGAAGTCCAGAACGCCCAGAGTCAGGTCTGATGGCTACAGAAGCTGAAGCTTCAGCTCTGTTCTGACAAACGTGACCTTTGCTTTCATCTTGACCTCCAGGTGTCTTTCATCGAGGACAGGATCGCTGCCCTGAACGCAGCCGAAGCGCCGCCGGAGAGAAGAAGAAGAGTAATTTAATTCACGTTTTTATTTCCAACAGCTGACAAACACAAACAGAAGTGAAACTGCAACTGGTATTTTCTGTTTCGGCTGGGAGAAAACAAGCATGAGAGCTGGACGACAGCTGATGTCAGCCGAAGAAGTCATAACTGAGTTGATAAAGTTAAATGAACAGAACGTTAGCGTGCTGGCATTGGCTTAAAACCAAAAACAAGAAACAGTTAGCTAAAAGTAGCAAAAAGCTAAATGTTACAAAGGCTTGCTAAAAACTAAAAATAGCTAAATGCTAACTAAAACTCTTAAGTAGCTAAAAGTAGGCAAAGGATAGATAAAAGTAACAAAACAACAGCTATGAGCTAAATGAAGAAAACACAAGATAAAAAACTAAAGTAGGAAGAGGTTAGCTAAAAGTAGCTAAATGTTGCTAAATGCTTGCTAAAGCCAAAGTATCAAAAGGCAAGTTTAAATGCTAAAAGCCACAAAAGACTTGCTAACAGTTTTAAAAGAGCCGAATGCTAGCTAAAAGCAAAATTTAGCTAAACAATAGTTAAAACAGCAAAATGATAGCTAAAACTAGGTAAAGTATAGTTAAAAGCAGCAAAAACAGCTTTAAGCTAAAGAAGTAGACACTAGCGGTACATTAAACAATAGATAAAAGAAAAAGGTTAGCTAAAAGTAGCAAAAAACTCAATTTTGCAAAATGCTTTCTAAAAGCTAAGGTAGCAAAATGATAACTTATACAAATATTATGGAAGAGATGGCTATAAGCTAAATGTAAAAAAAGCACAATCTTACAGCTAAATGTTGCAAAATGCTAAATGCAAGATGAAAGTACAGAAGTTATGCCTAAAGATCAAAATAACAAAATGTTAGCTAAAGGCACTAAAATGAAATATAAAAGTATTAAAAGGATAACGATCTAAAAATGAATGTAGCAAATTGCTAGGTAAAACAAAAGTTAACAAATAGCTAAAATCTACAAATTAAAATTCTTACTAAAAGTTGAAAAACACTAACAAAAGATTAGCTTAAGTGGCCAAAATCTACATGTAGCAAAAGGCTATGAAGCTTGAAAAAAGCTAAAGGTTAGCTACAAATACCAAAAGCCTCACTGAAAGCTAAAATGAGACAAATGCTAGCTAAAGGTTAGGCAGCAAAAGGCAATCTGCTGAAGCACCATAAAAGAAGCTAAAAGTAGCTAAATGCTAGCTGAAAGCTACAGTGCACACTGTAGAAGATTAACAGAATCTGTTCAGTGAAGAGAAAACGATTTTGAAGGATTTGAAAACAAAGTGTTTTTATGATGAAAAGTTCACATTTTGAAAAATGTTCAAGTAAAACAATAAACGTTACGGCGCTCTTCTCCTGAATGAGCCGAAGGTTTTGATTTAGTTTCTGACACCTGGTTTCTCTGTCTACAGTCTGCGATTCCAGTCCAGGCCAGACGATTCTCCCAGAACTTTCCCACGAGTAAGAGCTTCTCTCCGGTGTTTTCCTCAAACAACTCGACGTCTTAACCGCATTAGACTCGGAGGACACGATGTTCAACCGAGCGCTAACGGGTCCCGTTGTCTCCAGGTTCTGACTCATGGAGACAAACTAAGAACAGTTTAAATCAAACCGGACTCCGGCCGAAACAGCTAGACCAACTGTTCTCAGACGTAAAACCAGAATGACTCTCAGATGGTTCTCGGAGGAACACGGGAGGTTTTCATCGAGCAGAAACTCAGCGTTCGGCTCCTAAATCACCAAAATCTCTTCTTCGTAGTTCCTGTGATCGCTTCAAAAACTTTATCCTCCCTGACCATAAACCTCCAAGAACCTTCAAGTCTGTTCTGGATTTACGTCAGACTAGATATCAAACTAATCTGTTGGATTAACTGTCCTCCTTTCCAGAAGAACGTTTGGGGTCCAAACACAGAACCATCCATTAGGAATATGAAACTAAAGGTCACTTTCACCAGATTTATTGACTTTAAACTTGTTTTTTTAAACAATTCTGCTTCTGAATTTAACACCTGACTGTCTGCAGGGGCTCCCTGGTTTTTGTTTTTTTGTTTTTAGGAGGCCCCAAAACATCATTCATGGTCTAGAATACAGTTTTGCCCCCAAAATGCCGTCCTTTTCCGAAACTGTTACAGGTAGTCCTTGAGTTACGACGGTCTCGAGTTACGACGTTTCACGGTTACGATGCATCTCCCATAAAAAAAAAAAATTATATATA
>JBBPBX010008179.1:12399-25960 GCA_038048925.1 Garcialebias charrua | reverse complement strand
TCCCTTGTTCTGCTGGGGGACTTCAACGCTCACGTGGGCAATGACAGTGAGACCTGGAGGGGTGTGGTTGGGAGGAACGGCCCCCCTGATCTGAACCCGAGTGGTGTTCTGTTGTTGGACTTCTGTGCTCGTCATGGATTGTCCATAACGAACACCATGTTCAGGCATAAGGGTGTACATATGTGCTCTTGGCACCAGGACACCCTAGGTCGCAGTTCGATGATCGACTTTGTTGTCGTCTCATCTGATCTGCGGCCGCATGTCCTGGACACTCGGGTGAAGAGAGGGGCGGAGCTGTCAACTGACCACTACCTGGTGGTGAGTTGGCTCCGATGGTGGGGGAGGATGCCGGTCAGACCTGGCAGACCCAAACGTATTGTGAGGGTCTGCTGGGAACGTCTGGCAGAGTCTCCCGTAAGACGGAGCTTTAACTCCCACCTCCGGGAGAGCTTTGAACACGTTCCGAGGGAGGCGGGGGACATTGAGCCCGAGTGGGCCATGTTCCGCGCCTCTATTGTCGAGGCAGCTTATCGGAGTTGTGGCCGCAAGGTTGTTGGTGCCTGTCGTGGTGGCAACCCTCGAACCCGGTGGTGGACACCGGCGGTGAGGGATGCTGTCAAGCTGAAGAAGGAGTCCTATTGGGCCTTTTTGGCCTGTGGGACCCCGGAAGCAGCAGATAGGTACCGGCAGTCCAAGCGGCATGCGGCTCGGGTGGTTGCTGAGGCAAAAACTCGGGCGTGGGAGGAGTTCGGAGAGGCCATGGAGAATGACTTCCGTACGGCTTCGAGGCGATTCTGGTCCACCATCCGGCGTCTCAGGGGGGGAAAGCGGTACGCGACCAACACCATTTATGGTGGGGATGGCGTGCTGTTGACCTCAACTCGGGATGTTGTGAGTCGGTGGGCGGAATACTTCGAAGACCTCCTCAATCCTACTGGCACGTCTTCCACTGAGGAAGCGGAGCCTGGGGATTTTGGGTCGGGCTCTCCAATCTCTGGTGCTGAGGTCGCCAAGGTGGTTAAAAAGCTCCGTGGTGGCAGGGCTCCGGGGGTGGATGAGATTCGTCCTGAGTTCCTTAGGGCTCTGGATGTTGTGGGGTTGTGTTGGCTTACGCAACTCTGCAATATCGCGTGGACATCGGGGGCAGTTCCCTTGGATTGGCAGACTGGGGTGGTGGTTCCCCTATTCAAAAAGGGGGACCGTAGGGTGTGTTCCAACTATAGGGGGATCACACTCTTAAGCCTCCCTGGTAAGGTCTATTCAGGGGTTCTGGAGAGGAGGGTCCGTCGGATAGTCGAACCTCGGATTCAGGAGGAGCAGTGTGGTTTTCGTCCTGGTCGTGGAACACTAGACCAGCTCTACACCCTCAACAGGGTCCTGGAGGGTGCGTGGGAGTTTGCCCAACCAGTTTACATGTGCTTTGTGGACTTGGAGAAGGCATTCGACCGCGTCCCTCGGGGGGTTCTGTGGGGGGTACTCCGGGAGTATGGGGTACCAGGCCCTTTGATAAGGGCTGTTAGGTCCCTGTACGACCGGTGTCAGAGCTTGGTCCGCATTGCCGGCAGTAAGTCAGGCTCGTTTCCGGTGAGAGTTGGACTCCGCCAAGGTTGCCCTTTGTCACCGATTCTGTTCATAACTTTTATGGACAGAATTTCTAGGCGCAGCCAAGGTGTTGAGAGGATCCGTTTTGGTGACCTTAGAATCGCTTCTCTGTTTTTTGCAGATGATGTGGTCCTACTGGCTTCATCAGGTCGTGATCTACAGCTTTCGCTGGAGCGGTTTGCAGCCGAGTGTGATGCGGCCGGGATGAGGATCAGTTCCTCCAAATCCGAGGCCATGGTCTTGAGCCGGAAAAGGGTAGCATGCCCTCTCCGGGTCGGGGATGAGGTCCTGCCCCAAGTGGAGGAGTTTAAGTATCTCGGGGTCTTGTTCACGAATGAGGGAAAACTGGAGCGTGAGATCGATAGGCGGATAGGTGCAGCGTCCGCAGTGAAGCGGGCGCTGTACCGGTCTGTCGTGGTGAAGAGAGAGCTGAGTCAAAAGGCAAAGCTCTCAATTTACCGATCGATCTACGTTCCCACCCTCATCTATGGTCATGAGCTCTGGGTTATGACCGAAAGAACGAGATCTCGGATACAAGCGGCTGAAATGAGTTTTCTCCGCAGGGTGTCTGGACTCTCCCTTAGAGATAGGGTGAGAAGCTCAGTCATCCGGGAGGGACTCGGAGTAGAGCCGCTGCTTCTCCACATCGAGAGGAGCCAGTTGAGGTGGCTCGGGCATCTGGTTAGGATGCCTCCTGGACGCCTCCCTGGTGAGGTGTTCCGGGCATGTCCCACCGGGAGGAGACCCAGAGGAAGACCCAGGACGCGCTGGAGGGACTATGTTTCTCGGCTGGCCTGGGAACGCCTTGGGATTCCCCCAGAGGAGCTGCTCCAAGTGGCTGGGGAGAGGGAAGTCTGGGCCTCCCTACTTAGGCTGCTACCCCCGCGACCCGACCCCGGATAAGCGGAAGAAAATGGATGGATGGATGGATATATATATATATATATATATATATATATATATATATATATATATATATATATATATATAATATATATATATATATATATATATATAATATATATATATATATATATATATGATACTGTTATTGATCCACAGCCGTTGTTGTCTCTTCTATTAGTTCCATGAGAGCCACTGATGTAGAATTATTTCTATATACCCATATTTAAAATATTCTGTTTACCGGTAGATTAGATCGATCTTTTGAAACATTCGTGCTCCACTTTGCTGAAGCTGCTTTTCTGTTGTAGACCAGCTTCTAGTGTTTGGACCTGGATGTCTGAACCGTCACGGTTCAGTTCTAACACAGCAGGTACCGTTAACCTGTTAGGATGGGGGCAGCTGTTTTTTTTTAGTCTGGAGTTTCAACAGTTTCAGTTTTTTAAGTTATGTTTTGACCTAAAACTCCAGCTGTTTGTTTTCAGACCAGGTGGGCCCGTTCGACAGGAACACGCTCTACCGGGGCTCCCTGACCCAAAGGAACCCGGCAGCAAAGCCCAAAACCCGAACTGCCTGTGCGGTACGACCCCGGCTCTGGTAACGGGCGCCTCCGAAAGTTCACCTCCAACCAGGCTGACACCTGGGAGCAAAAACTGAATCTGAGATCGATCCAAACGGTTTGATACAGGAAGTCAAATCTGGATTTTTAGCATCTTCATTCAGTTTTTGTAGCGAGGGGACAGATTTTAGGGGGATTGTTTGATGAGACAGTATCTTACCTGCAGCAGAAAGCCATCAGGCCTCAGATTGGAGGATCAGTGGGATCTGTAATGATCCTGAAGAACTTTGGTGTCAGATCTTGAATTTGGAGATGAACTCTTGGTTCTCGGTTCTGATTGGGTTTACTGTGATTTTTTTCTTCCCACTTCAAACACTTTTCTGATTTCACCTGTTGCTCTCCTTCACCTGGGAGTCTTTGATCTGGGTTTATAATCGTGGACCGCTCCCGTCTCTGATGTGCCCCTCCAGTTACAAACGGACCTGAGTCCAAAGTCTAACGGTCCTCCTGTGTTTGATTCTACAGAAACCGGTCCTGACTCTGGGCTCGTGAGGAGGAGGCTGAGCATCGTCTGACCTCGTTCGTCGCCTCGGCTCCTCCAGAAGCTCCAAGAAGAAAACAATTAAATCAAAGTTCTGTTGATAAACATCTAAATTCTGGACCGACCCGTCTGCAGAACTCCAGAACCAAAACATTCAACGACTTTGTTGGGGAAATAGTTGTCTTTTTTTATGTTAAAGGAACAAAACTTTCATTTAATTCAACTTTTATGAGGTTTTAATAAATTCTTTTTATTTATTCTAAAGTTTCTTTCTGTTGTTTCTAGATGTGTTGGTTTAGATTTTCGCTTCAAACGTGTAAAAATTGTTTAAATTCTTGGAGAAACTCCGTCTGTTTCTAAAAACAAACCAATTAAATGTTTTTCCTCCTGTTGTACGTTTTCTGTTGCTTTTTGGGGGTTTTTTGCACAGATTTCAACAGAAATGGTTCAGTTTGTGAAACATTTGGGTTTTATTTAAAAACTGAACAGTTCTGAACGGTTCAGGTGGAATAAAACAAGCTGTGAGTGTGTTCACACCAGAACCGGAGCCGGCCCGGGTCAAGGCCCGGGTCAGGGCCCGGCTCTGCAGCAGGAGAACCCATTGAAGGAGCTTCCGTGTCTTGTCTTGACGAGCGGCGCCTCCTGCCACTCTGACAGAACCTCCTGCTGCCCCCCTACGCACTCCTGGACCCTGTGGGCTGAACCAGAACCAGAACTCTGTCAGCAGAAACTGGACCTGCCAGCAGCTCAGATCTGTAGCTTTCTGCTGCCCCCTGGTGGAGCAGGAGGTTACAGCAGCGTGTGTTTTATTTATGTTGTTTGTCTGTTGTGGACTCACCCACATCCAGCAGCAGCTGGTTGATCTGGTCTCCTGACAGAGCTGACGTCTCTGTGAAGGACAGGCCGTGCTCTTCGGCTACATTCTGTCCCTCCTAAACACAGAATGAAAACGTTCAATTATTGTTTACGATAAACATTGTTTACAATCATTGTTTACGTGTTTGTTTCTCGGTTCACATATTTTAAATCTATTTTAATGAACCCGTTTAAACATCAAAACGTTTGGCTCATCCAGCTGATGGCTGCTGTGAGTTAACATGACATGAAATTCATGTCAGATCTACAACATGACATGAAATTTAAAATTCAATGAGATTTTTGTGGCAGGAGATTTCAACATTGACTGGGATAAGTCGACCCCCCTCTGTGAAAAATTCAAGGAATGTTGCCTATCTCTCAATCCAACCCAACTCATTAACTCTCCCACTAGACCAAACAAAAATTGTCCTGAAAAATCTTCCATCTTAGACCTGCTTCTAACAAATACACCTCACAAATGTCCTGGTACAGGTGTATTTGCTGACATTTTGAGTGACCACTCTGTAATAGCAGCTCTTAGATCTATTAAACTTCCCCCTTCTAAGCCCAGAATAATTCAAAAAAGGGATTTGAAACATTTTTGTGAACAGTCATTCCTCTGGGATCTATCCCACTTTGATTGGCAACGTATTCTATTAATCAACGACGTGAACACCGCTTGGAACTATTTTCATAATAGTTTCATTTACTTTGTGAACAAACATGCTCCTTTCTGACAGTTCAGGATAAAGGGACGTGACAGCCCCTGGTTTACTCCTGAACTAGCTGACCTCCTGCATAGGAGAGTCCATCTTTGGGCCGCAGCAAGAAAATCAGACTCAACACTGATTGGTTGAATTTTCGGCAGCTGAGGAATAAATGCACAACTGCCATCAAAGCTGCAAAACGTAATTACTTCTTATCTCCTACATCCAAAAATCTAAACGACCCTAAAAAAATTCTGGAAAACCATCAAATCTCTCAGGCATCCCCCAATCATCTGACCTCCCATCACAACTTTTTGGTGACTCTGTTCCTGTGTCAAATAAGCATGAGATCCTGAACTGTTTCAACAAACATTTTGTTGCTTCTAGTTCATTATTTGACACAGTTACAAATGGAAAATCAGCCACTTCATCTAATAACCAAACTTCTACAAATCAAATCCCTCCTACAAGTCAATCCTCAGTTAATCACACCTTCTCTTTTTCTCCGTTCTCAGTCAGTGAGGTAAATAAACTGTTAAATGATCTTGATCCTAAAAAATCTGCAGGTCCAGATTAACTTCCACCTTACAGGTAGTCCCCGACTTACGAGCGCTCTAACTTACGAGGATCCAGACTTACGAGCTGGCCAATTTTGGGAAAAAACGCAAAAAATACTGAGTTTTTCTGTGTTTTTTCACCACAGTTCGTTAGCTAAACATGTGGACACACGTTTCCGATCATTTTTATGCACTCATAAGCAGTTTTTCGATGAAAAACGAGTGTTTGTAGTCGCGCTAGCGAAACCGTTCCAACTTACGAGCGAAAATTCCGGACTTACGAGACACGTGGCGGCCGTTCCAAGTTACGAATTTTCGCTTTACGAGCGCCTCGTAACGGAACTCGCTCGTAAGTCGGGGACTACCTGTATTTCTTAAGGCTGGCTGCTCATATCATCACAGTCCCTGTGACCCACATCTTTAACCTGTCTATAAGCCAAAACTCCATTCTGGATGCTTAGAAAACAGCCTTTGTTCTTCCTTTGCTGAAGGGAGGTGACCCCACACTGAACAATTATCGACCGATCTCTAAACTCTGCATTTTAGCCAAGGTTCTAGAAAAACTGATAAATTCTCAGATCAAAAATTATCTGGAATCATTTAACATCTTACCTCTCCATCAATCTGGTTTCAGGAAAATGGTAAATGGAGCTTACTTATATAGCGCTTTCCAGCCCCCTTTGAGGGGCCCCAAAGCGCTTCACAGTACCAACCATCCACCCATTCATACACACATTCATACACCGGTAGCGGTAGACTGCCATGCAAGGCGCTGCCTGTCCTACCGGAAGCAACTCGGGGTTAAGTGTCTTGCCCAGGGACACAACGAGTTATGCCATGACTGGGGATCGAACCCGAGACCTTCTGGTCCTGAGCCGGCTGCCCTGCCTCTACACCATCTCGGCCCCAAACAAAAAAACACAGCACAACGACTGCTTCACTGAAGGTTCTTAATGACGTTGTTGAAGCATTGGATAATAAGGATTATTGTGCTGCACTTTTCTTAGACCTGTCTAAAGCTTTTGACACTGTGGATCATAACATCTTGTGTCATAAGCTCTCAGAAATCGGTTTCTCTGATCACACCATTGGTTGGTTTTCTAACTGTCTTTCCGATCTGAGGCAATGTGTTCAACATAACGGTACTTCTTCCAGTTATTTAACAGTTAAAAATGGTGTACCACAAGGCTCAGTCATAGGACCAACCCTCTTTACAATCTACATAGGTAATGTAGGTCAGAGCATCCCTGATGCATCCTTAAATTTCTATGCTGATGACACAGTTGTTTATTGTTGAGCTAAAACAGTTGCTAAGGCTTTCCAGCTTTTGTAATCTGCTTTTGACATCATCCAGTCAGATTTGTTCCGTCTCAAACTTGTCCTAAATGCTGATAAAACCAAAGGGATGTTTTTATCAAACAGGAAGTCGGTCCCAGCAGTTCTTCCTCTGATTTTATCCTCAAATGGTGTCCCTAGTTTGTTGATTCCTGTAAATATTTGGGTATCCTGGTCAATTCACATCTCTCTTTTAAACTCCACGTGGAAAACCTAGTAAAGAAACTGAAAGTTAAATTGGGATTCTTTTTCAGAAACAGATCATGTCTACTGAATGCTAGGAAACACCTTGTAACTGTGACTTTCCTTCCCTCCACTGATTACGGTGACATTATCTACATGAATGCTCCTACAAGCACCCTGCAGATGTTGGATGCTGTCTATCATGGTGCACTAAGATTCATAACTGGCTGTGATTATCATACCCACCACTGCACCCTGTATTCACTGGTTAACTGGACATCATTAACCTCACGCAGACTCTTCCACTGGTACATTTTCATCTTTAAATCACTTCTTGGTCTGCTGCCTTCATACATCTCCTCCTACATGTCTTTGTGTGAGTGCAGCTACAGCGTGCGCTCTCAGGACATGATTACCTGCAGTGTTCCGTCAGTGAGGACTGAAATTGGCAAAAGGGCCTTCTACTCTGCTCCTGCTTCCTGGAATATCTTACAAAAAGATCTGAAGACCTCGGCCTTGACCTCTCTAAATGGTTTTAAGAATCTGTTGGAATCCTGGCAAAAACCAATGCAGATATGTTCTGTTTTTGATTTTCTACATCTGCCTTATAATCTGTCTGTTTTTTGCTACTTTGATATAATTTGTTTAAAAAAAAAAGAAAAAAATCTGTATTTCTCTCTTATGTTTGTCTATTGTTGATTGTTTAAGGAATTTCTACTGTTGTCATCATTCTTTAGTTTGTAGCCAGGTCTCATAGTACCGTAAATGAGTCCTCGAGGCTCAATGAGATTAACCTGCCTAAATAAAGGTTGACTGAAAACATGAAGCTAGCCTTTTGCTGTTCTTAGCTTTAAGCTAACCATTGTTGTCTTTAGCGTGTAGCTAGCCTTTTGCTGCTTGCAGTTTAAGCTAATCTTTAACTGTTTTAGCGTTCAGCTAACTATTAGGCTACTGTTGTTAGCTTTTTGCTGTCTTTAGCTTTATTCTTTTTGCTACATTTATTATTGTAGGCTATTGTATTGTTAGAAAATTAGAAAGAGACGAGTTATTCATTTTGTTCTGTTAGCCTACTTGTAGATAATTATTGTTTGAACTGATTGTTTGAAAAAATATAAGATTTTTTCTTCCTTCTGCTACCTTTCATTTTATATTTTGTATTTGTATCATATATGGGATTGTTTTGTATTGTATTTTAAAATGAATAAATTTATAAATAAATAAATTTAGCTTTTAGATAACTTTTTGATGTTTTAGCTAACATTTGCCTCTTTTAGCTAAAGTTAGCTTTAGCTAATGTTTGCTTTTTTCAGTTAGTGCTTTGTTTCTCAGCTTTTGCTACATTCTAGCAAGTATTTTGCTATCTAGCTTACCTTTGGCTGCATTCAGCTAATACTGCTTTTTGCTTTCAGCTAACTGTTGCTATAGGCTCTCTATAGTTTTGCTTCTTAGCCAGTGTTCAGCTAGTGTTCAATGATTTCTGATTCTGTTCGGCTTCTTCGGCTCTCATTCATTTCACATTTCTCTGGATCTTTAGCTGCTTGGTACCTGAGCCGAAATCTGCCGGTCCTGGTCCAGGTCCGCCTTGTTGCCCACCAGCCAGACCACGGTGGATCCGGGGACGTAGTGTTTCTGCAGCTCTCTGATCCAGAACTGGGCTCGGAGGAAGGTTTCCTGTGGAGGATGGGACAGAACCAGTGGGTCCAGATCTGACCCCCTCGGTTCTGTTTTCAGACCCGGACCTTAAAGAACTTTGATGTTTACCCGTTTGCAGATGTCGTAGACTACGAGTGCAGCATGCGCTGCTCGGTAGTATAGCGGGGTCACGCTGTGGTACTTCTCCTGACCCGCCGTGTCCCAGATTTCCAGACGGAACGTGACGTCGCCTAAATGCAACACTCGGGTCAAATACGCACCTGAAAGCAGCAGAGAGGACATCGATCAGGTCCAGAGATCAGACAAAAAGCCTCAACTGGAGATGAACACCAGGTCTTAGTGGGTCTATGGGTGTCGCAGTCTGCACGGACCCTGGACCAGGTCTTTACCTTCACCAGAGTCCTCAAGGAAGCCCAGTCTGTTTAGTGGACTTGGAGTCTGGACTCCTCGAGGTACACTGTGGGGGTGCTCTGTGAGGATGGGATTGGGGGTCCGTTGCTACGAGTCATTCAGTCCTGACACAAGTGGTACGAGAGTTTGGACCCCCTCAGTGTGGGAGCTGGACTCTGTCCTGCTCAGACCTTTTGTGGACAGAACGTCTTGGTGCAGCCAGGAGGAGGGAGTCCGGTTCTGCTGTTTGCAGTTGATGTGGTCCTGTTTGCTTCTCTGGAGCGGTTCACAGCTGGGCTGAGGATCAGAACCATCAGATCTGAGGCCGGTAGACTGGCCTCTCCGGGTCGGGGGTGAGCGTCTGACTCAGGTGGAGAAGTTCAAGTATCTTAGGGTTTGGTTCTCAGTCAATGGAGCGTCTGCAGTATTGTTGACTCTGTGCTGGTCCGTTGTGGTGAAGAGGTACTAGAGCTGCAAGGAGGAGCTCTGTTTACTATATGTTCCTACCCTCACCTGTGGCCCTAAACTCTGGATAGAGACTGAAAGAACCAGATCCTGGATCCAGGAGGTCTAAATGAGTTTTCTCTGCAGGGTAGCTGGACTCTCCCTTACAGATAGAGTGAGAAGTTCAGTTCTCCAGGAGAGACTCGGAGTAGAACCTCTGCTCCTCCACATCCAGCTGAGGAGGTTCATCTGGTAAGGATAGATCTTGGACGTCTTGAGATGTTCTGGATATGTCCAACTGAAGGAGACCAAAGACATGCTGGAGAGACTCTGTCTCTCAGCTGGTCTCCCAGTGGTGTCTCTGGACCTTCTCAGGCTGCTGCCCCGAGGCCCGACTCCTACAAACCATCGCCTTTTCCTCAGTTCTGTTTTTTTTAACCCCATAGGGTCCAAATATTCAAGTTTTATGTTTTGGTTTGTCTGCAGAGATTAAATTTTACATTTTCAGAGATTAATTTGTAAATAATTTCCTCTGATCATGGCTCCTGCCGAGTTCCTGTTGCTTTTAATGACCTGTCGACCTCGACCTGTTGACGGTCAACCTCGAACTGTCGATAGTCAACCTCGACCAGTCGATGGTCAACCTTGACCTGTCGATGGTCAACCTTGACCTGTCGATGGTCAACCTTGACCTGTCTATGGTCAACCTTGACCTGTCCACCTCGACCTGTCGATGGTCAACTTCAACCTGTCAACTTGACCAGTTGATGGTCAACCTTGACCTGTCAACCTCGACCAGTTGATGGTCAACCTTGACCTGTCGATGGTCAACCTTGACCTATCCACCTCAACCAGTCGATGGTCAACCTTGACCTGTTGATGGTCAACCTTGACCTGTCCACCTCGACCAGTTGATGGTAAACCTTGACCTGTCCACCTTGACCTGTCAATGGTCAACCTCAACCAGTCGATGGTCAACCTTGACCTGTCGATGGTCAACCTTGACCTGTCCACCTCGACCAGTTGATGGTAAACCTTGACCTGTCCACCTTGACCTGTCAATGGTCAACCTCAACCAGTCGATGGTCAACTTTGACCTGTCTATGGTCAACCTCGACCTGTCGATAGTCAACCTTGACCTGTCAACCTCGACCAGTCGATGGTCAACCTTGACCCGTCGATGGTCAACCTCGACCAGTCGATGGTCAACTTTGACCTGTCTATGGTCAACCTCGACCTGTCGATGGTCAACCTTGACCTGTCCACCTCGACCAGTCGATGGTCAACTTCAACCTGTCAACCTTGACCTGTCTATGGTCAACCTCGATCAGTCGATGGTCAACTTTGACCTGTCTATGGTCAACTTTGACCTGTCGATAGTCAACCTTGACCTGTCCACCTCGAACTGTCGATGGTCCACCTCGACCTGTCGATGGTCAACTTCAACCTGTCAACCTTGACCTGTCTATGGTCAATCTCGACCAGTCGATGGTCAACTTTGACCTGTCTATGGTCAACTTTGACCTGTCTATGGTCAGCCTTGACCTGTCCACCTCGACCTGTCAATGGTCAACCTTGACCAGTTGATGGTCAAACTCGACCTGTCTATGGTCAACCTCAACCTGTCGATGGTCAACCTCGACCAGTCGATGGTCAACCTTGACCTGTCAACATTGACCTGTCCACCTTGACCAGTCGATGGTCAACCTTGACCTGCCGATGGTCAACCTTGACCTGTCGATGGTCAACCTTGACCAGTTGATGGTCAACCTTGACCTGTTGATGGTTGACCTCGACCTGTCAATGGTCAACCTTGACCAGTTGATGGTCAACCTTGACCAGTTGATGGTCAACCTTGACCTGTTGATGGTTGACCTCGACCTGTCAATGGTCAACCTTGACCTGCCGATGGTCAACCTTGACCTGTCGATGGTCAACCTTGACCAGTTGATGGTCAACCTTGACCTGTCTATGGTCAACCTTGACTTGTCGATGGTCAACCTTGACCTGTCAATGGTCAACCTCGACATGTCTATGGTCAACTTCGACCTGTCCACCTCGACCTGTCGATGGTCAACTTCAACCTGTCAACATTGACCAGTTGATGGTCAACCTCGACCTGTCGATGGGCAACCTCGACCTGTCGATAGGCAACTTTGACCTGTCAACCTCGCCCTGTCGATGATCCTGTCGACAGTCGACCTCGATGAAACAGTCCAGCAGGGTTTTCATTCCTCAGACGGGTGTTGCTCCGACAAAGCGTTTTTAGATTCGGTTCTGATAAGAACGGGTTCGGTTGAATAAATCCTACATTATATAGGTTCTGTTGAGTCACTCACAGCCGACAGTCGGAGACGTGTTCCTGAACTGGTCTCTGCTGAACCTCAGAGCCAGGCTGGACTTCCCCACTCCGGAGCTCCCCAGAAGGACCATCTTCACCCTGAGGGTCCGAACGGGCCCGAGCCGGGCTCCGCCAGTGGTTTCTGCCATGAAGGCAAACAAAACAGGTGCAAAAGTCCAACAGGATCCACAGGTTCTGATCCAGCAGGTTTGGACTCTAAATGAAAGTAAAACTAGAGTCTAGAGGAAAAAGTTCACTTCCTGGTTCAGAACCATAAACCTGTAGGATGGGTTGTGTTCATCAGATGGAGGGAACTTTCCTTTAATAATAATGAATTCAATTTATAACGCACTTTTCATTAATGAAAATCTCAAAGTGCTACATTCATTCATTCATTCAAGTTTATTTGAACAAGGACAGCACAATAAACAATGTTACATGTTAAAAACGAAGCAACCGTTGTCTTGTACACAGGATTTCTAGCCATAGGCTAATTTGCAAACCCAGTCCTTGGTTGGACTTTTATATAAAAACAGCTAAAATCAAATTAAAATTTAATTAAGATTAAACAGTTCCCTATATAAAAACATCTAAAAAAATAAAAAATTAATGAAGTTTAAATGGCTTAAACAGTTCCCTCACACACACAGCTGCTCCTCTGTCCCTATAGGATTCAGTGTTCACAGATTTGGTTTTGTTTCAACCATTTTTTCACCTGGGAATTAAAACCTCTAAGATCAGTCAATGTTTTTATTGCTGATGGTAAACTGTTCCAGATATGAGGACCTTTAAATGAGAAGGAGCATTGACCAAATGATGTTTTGTATTTTGTAGGTTTACAGTCTCCATCAACTGCACCTCTTGTTGCAACTCCTGAGCTGCTGACTTTTAAAATCATTCTGCTCACCAGTTCAGGGACAAGACCATTAATACATTTAAAAGTTAATTTTAAACAAGAAAATTTTAAAAAATTGTCAAAGCTTAATAGGTTATATTTATCAAGTATTTTACAGTGGTGCCACTTCAATGGTTTTTGGTCTAGAACTTTCAGTGCTTGTGAGTACAACATCCTCATAGGTTTTAAAGCCGATTGAGTTGCTTGGCTCCAGACAGTGACACAGTATGAGAAATGAGACATAATCATGGCATGAAGGTACAACTGAGCAGATTTTCCACATAAACAAGATCTTATAAGACGAAAACAATTTATATTTGTCTTAATGGTTTTAAACATTTTCCTAATGTGAGCCTCAAAGTTAAGGTGGGAATCTAAAATGACACCCAGATATTTACAAGGTGCAACAGAATTAAATGTCAATAAAACAAATAATAAAACAATTAAATAAATAAACAATTAAAATCAATAACAGTATCAGCTAAGATCAAAAGTAGAATCATGAGGAGGTAGAGTATGCTCGGTTGAAAAGAAAGGTCTTCAAGCCGCTCTTAAAGTCAACCACAGACTGTGGGGCTCTCAGACAGTCAGGA